>JAYMTF010000110.1:0-53006 GCA_036897485.1 Pelargonium nanum
AAGAAATTTAAGCCAACAAATATTTGGCTTAGCCTAAGCCAAGCCAATGAGGTGATGACGCCTCATTTGTTTTCACTCATACCCACCCAAGTGAATTGGTGGGAGCGGAGCGACCCGTCCAAATCCAATATTTTTAATGAGGTGTCATAATCTTATTGGTAACTTAGCCTAAACCAAATAATTCTTGGCTTATGATCCTTAACCTAATACTTTAAACCTCTTTTTACTTATTACACAATGATCACATGGGTATTAAAAAACAAAGTCTAATCTCTATTTATCCCTTAATTTTATAACAAAATAATTATAGATACTCATTACAAGTTGAGAAGATTATATATCTAATTAAACCAATAATTTATTTTAGGAACATCATGTTATATCATAATATTCTAAACAAAAGCATTAGAAATTGACCAAAATAGTGACGAAAAGTAATCAAATTTTATTGAAAACTTCTAAGAGGATTGTTGGGACCCACGGGTGTCCAAATACCCAAATTAGAAAGAAAAAAAATAAATCTAATATCACTATTATCAAGATCAGCAAATGTCTTCAATCATAAAAGACAGTACCTTAATAGTGACAGTTAAAACGGTTAAAAGTCGCAATTATTCATCGATAATACTAATGATGAAAGATATTTTTATTACAAGAACTGTCCATTGTTTTGGTGATCTTTGCAAGTTGTTAATAAAGGAGTGGAAATGAAAAGAAATGACATTTACTCTGCAAATTCTAGTCGTATTTTCGAGTATCTCTAGTTCTTTATTTGAATCACCGCCGACTTTATTTTTCTCGCATTATGACATATTTAACTTGATTAATTTTATTCTTTCGTTGATTTTATCATCACTATTAACTCATCTAATACAATTTCTTGGTTGACTAATTTTTCTTATGTTATTTTGTTTGATTTCAATAAGTTTTTATTTTTATTTTTATAGATTGTTTCTATTGTTGTTTGTCTTTTTTATGTTGAGAGTTTTATTCTGTTTTCTTCTGATGGAAGTTATTTTTTTATTATAAGTCGATGACTATTGTTTGATACTGCTAGGAAGCATTGTTATCAGCAAGAACTCAATGATGACGATCGGTTCTCAATGAAACTAATGTTATACATGTTGTTGCTAAAGTTAAAGCCCGAAGAAAAGAAACCAAAATTTTTAGGTTGATATGTGGTGTTAATTTTAAATTTACTCAATTCTCGATAAAACGGGATTTGTGTTTGTGAAACAGCACACCAACAAAACGACCAATACCATCGTAAGATTTTTAAAGAGGGGAATGAAATAGGCTATTTAATTTTTGCGACTAATTTCATTTTTCAAACAAAAATAATACATATATATATATATATATGTGTGTGTATATATATGTGTATGTATATATTGGAACTGCATAAGTTGTGTGCAGCATGTTAATATCGTGGTAGGTGTGAACAAATGCTTTGGTCATGTCGCAGTTGCTCACTGTAGCTCTGGCATCACCGCTGCTACCGTGACAGCGCCGTCACCAAAGAGAAGCGACAGCTTCAACACTAACGGTGTACTGATGAGCATTTGGTCAAATCAAGTTTCAAGTCCCACTGGTTAGGCAGGTTGTCATATTCAAAAGAGAATCGGTATTGTGACAATAGCAAGACTCCATATTTTACCGTGATACACGTGCTAACTGTCCAACGGTCAATTAATTTTAGTAGATAAGTGTGCAAACAATTGTACAATGAGTTTCAAATATTTATTAATGTGTAAAATATGACGTTGCCACGCTGGATAAAAGATGTGGCACAAATTGATGACATGTAAGGCAATGACTCGATGGAAGTCTCAAACATTTTATTCATTTTTTTTTAGAGGAAAACTTGAACTTTTATCAATTTATACCGTCCAATAACAAATCATGAAGCGGGATTGGACAAATGCACTAAGTCCATCCCGATGGACCTGACAAAGACTCAAACAACCTAGCAATTTTTTTTTCAGAATTAACTTTTTTATTTTATATTTTATCAGCAAGTGTACAAACACCGAGACTGGTGTCATTTTTCTTGAAAAATGAAAAAGAAAAATATACTATTGCAAACCATTATTTACGTAAGAATAAAATGGGTATCTATCGACTGATATAATTATCAGTTGTACTTAAAATTACGTAGTTTTGAGTGAGTGACTATTTCGAAACGATATAGTTTTGAATTAAAATTCAAAATCCTAAAAGCATTTCTTTTTACTTACTAAAAACTACGTAGTATTGATATAATAACTACACCAGTCAAATGACACACATTTTAATTTTTAAATAATACCCTAACTTATTTTAAGAATTATTTTATGAGTTACTTTTCTAAGTTTTATCCACATTTGTATATATATATATATCGAACAATAAAATATAGCATATAACACCCAAGGGTAGTGGCGCAGTTCGCTACACAGACTGCGTGAGCAGAAAAAACATTTGCGATGATTCCCGCTCAACACACTCCTGAAGAGAGGGACGAGTAGATATTAGTCTGAGTATGACAAAACGGTTTAAAAGTGTCAACCGCGAGTCTACGAATCCACTTAAGAAACTCGTGATTTAGACCAAAAAGAAATATGATGTATAACACCACCAAACGCGTGGGTCAACTGGTAAAAGGTTGTTCCAGCTTAACCTGAGGTCTCGAGTTCGAGTCTCAGGGATTGCAGCTTCGTTAAAACTTGGTAAGGAGAGCTTTGCCGCCCTTGTGGTCCTACCCGGCTCGAATGGATATTAGTCTGGAGCTGGTAAAACAGCTTAAAGGTGTCAACTGAAAGTCTACGAACCCACTTAAGAAACTCGTGATTTAGACCAAAAAAAATATAACGTACAACAATGACATCAGTCATTGGGAGTGAGAATTGAAAATGAAAATAGAAATAAATTATTATTATATGTATAAAAAAAGAAGGCATTGGCAATAGCAATTGCATATAAAAAGTGGTAAAAAAGGAAGTGAGTGACGTTACCATAGGCTATAGGTAGATGATACCTCCGCCTTTTGTTTTGAGTTTGGTGGGCGCCTCTTTGTTAGTACTGCTAGACTCTCTCTCTCTCTCTCTCGCACAGACTTTAAGGCCACAAAGTCTGCTTTGTGTTAGGCTCTATCACGTGATTAGGTCATGCATTTTCGCACAAAACACGCGTTACACGTATTTCCATTTTGCTACCGTTTTCATCTACCCGTGTGAAATTACTATCTTACCCACCTTACCATATAAACACTTCATTTACAATACACAAATTCTTCTAGAGTAGTTTTTTTCTTTTTTTGATAATCTAGACTCTAGAGTAGTTTTTTTTTATGGTAGACTCTAGAGTAGTTGGTTTAGCTATTTGCAATTGATTTTGAAAATAAAATGCTCTCTCAGTTTCGATTATATTTTTATTTTAATACAAACTAAAAAAAAATAGTTTACTTTTGTATATTTTATCATCTATCATTATGCCATATGTTAATAACAAATTTAAGAAATACTAATTAAATTATTACGTTGAAAAAATTAATAATTCATGCATAACTAAAACATGACATTTGTTTCGAGATAGAGGGGGTAACACATGTTAAATATTTTCAATATTCTTTTGCACTCTTTTTTTTATACAAAAATAAAAATAAAAATAAAAAAATTCTCAATTATTAAAATATTCAAGAAATTGTATTAGCTCAAATTTTATGATTTCTTTGAATATTCAAGTCTAGAGATTGAATTAACTTGAACTTCAATTTATTGTATCTTAAATTAAACATACGGTCTCTACAAGAAATAAGTTTATCTTTTATGAACAATTGACATTCTAATATAATTCAAGAAATAAAATCTCTACTTTAAATTGTGTTGAAAATACTATTATGTTGTACTAGAAGAAATTAATGAACAGAAGAGAAAATGTTATAACCTTATTTTTATGCAAAAGGGAGGGAAAGTATGTCACATGGTTTAGTCTTATCTATAACTTTATATTCTCTAATACTAGTGAGTGTTAAGAGAAGAAAGAATGTCAAATAGTGGGACTTAACATTGGGTGTGAAGCTTATCATCCAACTTCAATGTTTAATGTCTTTATTAAATAGACTATATGACGCTTAAGAGTCTCTTATAATCTCCAAACGAGATGCTCTTACTATGCGACTTAATAATCTATTAAAACTTCTATTTGAAACCATAAATAATTGAGGTAATTACCAAAAATACTCACAAGTGTTATCTACTAATACTTATTTCTCTAACAGAAATAATTTATGACATTTAATACTCTTTAAGTATACGCACTTCATTTCATTAGTTTTTTTTTAAAGTACTTCATTTCATTAGTCAGATTTAATCAGAAATATCTCACTATCTCATCACGTGCAAGACATGTGCTCTAATATAATATAAAATATTAGATTTACATTAAAGAAATATGTTTTTTCTTCGGTTTTTTCTCTCTCTGCCAATCACTATTGTTGGTCTTACTGGTGGCGTGCAGTGTATTGACTAAGTTTGATTTTGTGGTTGGTATCTCCTTTTTCTCTGCGAATCCAAATCTGTGTATAGAAAACGTGGGCGGTGGCGGTGACGTGTAGGCGAAAGATATGCAAGTTGTTGGCGTAGTGTAAACAGATCTGGTATATAAGATCCTAGATATCTCCTCGCAAAATTCATTGAGTTTTGACTAAATTAGGGTTCTAGTCGTCCAGATCTCTCGTTCATCCATGAATGAGGTTGTTGTCTTTGCTGCCGATTGGTGTTAAAGTGGAGCTCTAGATCTAGTTCGAATGGATTTGAATTAAACGTGAAGGTACTTTGATGCAATTCCTTTTCATTCTTTCTCAATTAGATTGACTTTTGGTATGATTTTGTAGTTTATTTTTCGATTTGAACTAATTTTGGATTGAATCTTCTATGATTACGTTGATTTTAAGTTAATTCAAGTTGAGTTTCGTTCGATTTAGATTTAATTTTGGGTTAACTTGGTTACATTTAAATTAAGTGAGTGAATTGTGGTTGATTTTTAGTTTTTTTTTTTCTATAAGCAAACGTAACAACCGAGTCTTGAACCTGAGACCTCAAGAGAAGCAAGTGTCTTAACCCACTTGCCTCATCGATTGTTGTAGGGTTGGACAGGGCCGGCAATCTAGATCTGAATCTGCAGACATCTAAAATTCAATCTGAGAAAAATTTGATCCAATCCAATCCAATCAATTTCGGATCGGATCGGATTGGATCAGACAAATCCAATCATTTTAGTGTAAAATGAGCGGATTTGTCCAATCCGGCCTGAAATATTGTCGGATCGAATCTCATGTTTCAATCCTAAATCCGAACTAAATCTGATATGATTCAATCTGATCCGACCGATTGCCACCTCTGGTTGGTCGAGTTTCGGGTTTTAGGCATAAAATGCATTTTGTTTTGCGAGCATAACTAACCCGAAAATTTTATAACCCCCAACCCAAACCCGACTCGATTCTTTTCGGGTTGATGAATTCAGATCCGAAACCGCCAAAAAAGGGGTTAGATTTCGGGTATCCAACAAGTCGAGTCCATTTTGTGTGCTCTAATTCTTTGTAATTTTTTTATATAATTCAATTATCATTAATAATACAATTTTATCTTATTTCTAAGAATTTAAACTTGAAAAAACAAATAAGAAAATAAGTTATTACGACTCTTATTTGAATAACTCATGATTCTGGTCTCCTTATTAAATGATATGCTTTTTAAACCTGTCTCAAGCTGACACATTAAGGATATTAATAGCTAAAACAACTTAAATAATATATTCACAAAATCACATTTCATGTCTTCAGTTATTCACTCAACCATTAACTCTATTTTAAAGATATAATCTCCTTCCAAAGAAACACAAATCACATTTAGTTGCAAGGCATTTACTCCCTTTAATTTGACTAAAACAAGAAATGTTGTTACTGCCAAAAAAAAACCCACAGTGAATAATGAATTCTTATTAATTCTGAGATGACAGGTAAAAAAATCAAACCAAAATGGATTTTTTACCGGATAAATTAAAACCCAAAATGGACAATAACTGTATTTTGAGTATCAATTAAGGACAGCCCTACCCACAGTTTAAATAGAAGTACACAAAAATATATATATTTTTTAATTTTCTTTTTATAATAGTTTTGATCTATCGGTCTGGGCTCTTTCCTTTTTCCAACTCTTTCTCTCTCCTCTTTCTCTCTCTAAACTCACCTGGAAACTGACTAGAGGTTGGTCGTCGGCATTGACTCGTCCCGCGGCACCGAGTCTCCTGCAACTCGACTCGCCGGCGGATCGGTGAGCTAAGCCACAGACAGAGCTAGTTCCATTTTTGGGTTTCCATTTTTTTTCTTCTTGAATCACCAAAAAGTTGTGTTTTTTATTTTCCTTCTATATGCAGAGATTGCAGAAGATTTTTCATTTTTTTTTTGTGATTCTGTGTATAGCAATTTTGGAGAGTGATAAAGAAGCAATAAATCAGTTAATTTTATGCACATTCTAGGAGGTATGTTGAATGAGATATTTTACACATTTTATGTTTTGAGCTTTATTGTGTTTTTAATTTTATTACCAGAAATGATAAAAAAGCTGGACTCTTGGTGTAGTGATTTTCAGCATTTAAGTAAAAGATGCTGTTGTGGGTTACTATTTGGAGGATATTTTGGTTGATTTTTTTTATAATTTGATTCAGGTTGTATAGGTAAAGAGACTTGGAAATGTTTTCTGGGTTGAGCAATTGATTTCATGAAATGGCAGAAGAAGAAATAGATTTTAGAAAGAGGTGAATTCAGAATTTTGGGCATTTCCAGGAGGTGACAACTGGGAAATTAGAGTGGTTTGGGAAGAAGCTATCGAGGGAGGAAGATTGGCTGCTTAGGCGGCATGAATCCGATGAATTTTGGGGGGGAATTTGGTCAATTCACAGTTCCTCCTGAGAGGGTGAATCCAATGAGAGCAAATTGGATGCCACTCACGCCGGAGAAGCAGTTTCCGAGATCTAATGCGGTAAACCCATCCCCAGCTGAATGGCAGCAGCTTTCAGGAATGTATGGTTCGTATATACAAGAGAGTTCAAATTTTAGCGGGGGAGCTCAGAATTTCATGAATCCAGTAGAGGGGGGTCAAAATGTGGGGTACTATGGTTGCAATGGAGATTTGGGAGATAGACACAAGGTGCTCAACAATATTGCTGGGTCCTATGCACAAGCATTCAACGTGGAAAGAGCTACTCAGAGTAACAACATTCCCGGGTCCTATGCACAAGCATACAACGTGGAAAGAGCTACTCAGAGTAACAACATTCCCGGGTCCTATGCACAAGCATACAACGTAGAAAGAGCTACTCAGAGTAACAACATTTCTGGGTCCTATGCACAAGCATTCAACATGGAAAGAGCTAGTCAGAGTAATAACATTGCTAACCTCGTGGCGATGAGAAACGCAGCAGCTTTCATGAACCGGGCAAAGATTACTCAAAGAGGTCCTACCATGGTGAATCCGCCTCCTATTCCCGACCTGTATTCTCAAGTTGACAGCACTTGGAGAATACCAAATGCGGGTACTTCAGCACTTGCTGATTTGAACCACTGGTCGAGCTCAAACCAACTGGGGACCTGCAACAGCTTGTCAGATATAACCCAAAGTAAGTCATAAAACTCGTATTTATCTAATAACAGTATATGCTTTTGATTATAGTTCTATATAATCACATTTTCTAGATGCATTTGTCATGATATGGCAATGAATCGATATGCAGTTCACATTCTAACTGTAGTTTGAATGTTCTATCTACTACTGTTCAATCGGTAAAAGAAATAATTAGGAGACAATTTGTAGATGCTTTTGACTAAATATGGCAATGAGTAAATTTGATATCACATATCTATATTATGCCAGCCATGTAAAACGTAGTTGTCACCAAATTGGCTATGAAAATTCACTACAGATTAATTGGTACATGAAACAATCAGGAGATGCTTATTATATGGTATTGCAATCAATCAGTTCGATATGCTAGCCATCATGTAATGTGTAGTCGTCATCAAACTAGTTCTGAAAATTCATCATAGATGAGACATTAAACACCAAACAGCATAACGATTAATCTCTGAAGTAAACAGGCATATTTCTGAACATGTGACTATGTATGTGTGTGACAAAGAAATTAAAAAATGCAGGATAAGAACATTTAAATATATATATATATATGCTGAATGTTAATGATAAACTAATCTGTTACTTATAACATGGATGGAATGAGAACACCGAAAGCACAACAAGATTGGACAGTCATTTTTTTCATAGGATTTTCAGCAATCCCTGCTTGTTTTAATTTATTCTGCATTAAGTATTGTTCTGCAAGCATCTATTGAAAAATATTTTCCAGCAGATGGATTCCATGTACCTGTCAGACCCGACTATAATCTGAACCTACCACCAAGAACAGAGACAGAAGTCAGCAACAGAATAAGCAACTCAGCCCAAATCCCAGCAGTTGCACAGAATGAGGGCAGTAAATTTCAGAACAGTCAGTTTTCAGCTGTATTCAATTTATTGATCGGTGAAAGTTCGAGTAAGGGAAAAGATCATGAGATTGTCCCAGCAGCAGAAAATGAAGAAATTCATCACCATTGCAATGAACTACAGAACATTGTGGACTCATCATCCACTGCCATTTCCACACCTTTCAAGGATAACAAAGATTCTGAGAAAGTGAGTGATCAAGACATTGATCTGAACAGAACACCCCAGCTGAAAGCACCCAAACGGAAAAAAATCAGGCCCAAGGTGGTCGTAGAAGGAAAGCCAAAAAGAGTCCCAAAGTCTGCAGGTCATAATATGGATTCCAACTCCAAGGAGAGTCCAGTTGTAAAGAGAAAATATGTTCGCAAGAATGGCCTGAAAGAACCAGGAGGATCCCAACAGGGAGATACTATTAACTCTCCAACACCTCCCACCCCAATTAATGCGGATTCCAACCAGAAAACAGGGAAGAGGAAATATGTGCGCAAGAAAGGAGTGACAGAATCAGCAGTGCAAGAGGCAGATACTGTGGGCAATGATACAGATCCTAATGCTGGAACTGCTGCAAAATCATGCAGGAGAGGTCTGATTTTTGACTTGGAAGAGAGCAGTGACAGAGACCAAAGCACAATAAGTGGTAGGAAGGAAGCACAGCAGATTATGAGACCTTTTAATTTAAATATAGACGCTCAAAGTACAGAACTGTATGCTGGAACTAGCAGTTCATGTGGAGCAAGGTCCGCCGAACAGATCAACCAGCAGGATGGGATAACAGGAACAAGTAGTGCTACCCCATCCATGGATAATATACTAACCAACTACATTTCACTGTCAGGAAGGCGGTCAGCTGGAGCTCCCCAAGCTTCAATGGACAGCCTGCACATAGAAAATGCAAATGTCTGCTCAAGAGATATAGATGTGGGAAATGCTGGTCCATGGCAAAGGAGAAGCACATGTGGGTTCACTCCCAGACAGCAAAATATATATGCAGAAGGAATAGGCCAAATTGTCTTCCGAGCCAAAACTAATGAGAACATTGAGGCAACCAGACAACTCATGTCTCAGAGGGGATCCAAGAGAGAATACCAACAGATGCTTCAACAAGGAGAATGTTACAGAATGAGCAGCAACTCAAGCACAGATTTATCAGATAACCACAAGAAAAAGAGGCTCGAAAATGGCCTTCTTATGAGCAACTATGGCATGCCTTTTTCCAAGGTAGTTGAAGACATTTCAACAGAAGCCAACACAGGATGCATCAATGAAGTTCGTGCCAGTTGTTTTACATCACAGATAACCCATGAAATTCTGAATTCCCACTTCAGAAATTGCAACTCCCCAAAGAAACCAACTTGTGTGGCGAACTTTCTTGGTGACTTTCACACTCACCATATGGCTGCCGGGCATAGTTTGCCTCACCAACCGACACCTGAAAAGCATTCTTATAAAGACATAATGGGTGAAACCAGGGGAGTGACACAGGTCCAGCACTTAGCATCCCAAACCACAATTGCGAACCATAATCGACTCCCGCCCACTACTTCCAAAATAGCCTATGTACCAGAGAAGACACAGGTTAATAGAACTTACCAAGCCACTGCTCCAGCAGAGAAGCAGACTGCTGTACGCGCCTCATCAAATTCAGCTGTAACCCTGCAGGATAGGGGTCTACAAGAACAGAAGAGCATACTGATGAAGCATTTATCCAGGCAATCACAAGGTACATTCTATGTTTAGAGACCTTTATGAACTAAATAATCTCGAAAAGAGCTCTAAAATTTCACAAATGAACGACAATAGTAATAGACCTTTTATGTAAATTGGTTTGCAGGTCTGATAAAGCAGCAGCAACATCATATTCAGATTGACAAGATCATACATCAGTTGGAGTGTCTCAGTTTGGAAGAAGTGGGGAACGCTATGATGAGACGAGATCAGCAAGCAATTGTCCCATACAAAGGAGATGGTGCAATTGTTCTTCATGATGTCAAAAGGCGTAAACCCAGGCCTAAGGTGGACCTTGACCCGGAAACAAATAGAATATGGAAGCTCCTGATGGGAAATGAAGGAGGTGAGGGCATTGAAGGAACCGACAAGGAAAAATGGTGGGAAGGAGAGAGGGAAGTCTTTCGTGGGCGAGCAGATTCCTTCATTGCACGAATGCATCTAGTCCAAGGTACTTGAAGAATTCTTTACAATGTATAGTTGGTCCCACTATATTTTATTGATTATAATGTGTAGTTGGCCCACTAATCATAACTTGCAATGTACCCCACCATAGTTCATATCTTACATTGTTTAAGCATACCGTTCCTTTTACATAAACCAGGTTTTTGTGGACCTTTTTAATCATGTAGAGGGTATTCAAGTACATTTATGCTAATAAAACCTGTAACTTACTATTCACAGGAGACAGACGCTTTTCACCATGGAAAGGATCTGTTGTTGATTCAATCATAGGAGTCTTTCTTACTCAGAATGTTTCTGACCATCTCTCAAGGTGACTTTTAAGAATTGTCGTGAGACCCAGTGCAAGTAAAACTACCGCAAACTTTTTTTTCATTGACTTCTTTACTGCTCTGTGCAGCTCTGCCTTCATGTGTTTAGCAGCGCGCTTTCCCCTTAATACAACAAACAATGATGCATCTGAAAGCAATGGGAAAAGCAAAGGGAAAAGCATATTGATTGAAGAGCCAGAAGATTGTGTAGTTAACCTTGACGAAAGCATCAAATCTCTAGAAAAGATATCATGTCTACCAATCGACATTGGAAGCTCTGTAACACCACAAAAATCAAGAGAACAAAAAAGAGATAGTGAAACCTCAGGAACAGAAAGAACAAGCTTTACAGAGGTGCAGAGTCAGAATGTAGAGGAAGAAGTCATATCATCACAAGGCTCCAATGACTCCTCAATTGTTCAAGACAGTGGAGGAATCAGATTTTACTCAGGTTTCAACTCAGAAGCAGAAGATCCTAGAAATGGGTGCATATACCAAACAAATCCCAGTTCAAATTCTATCAATTTCCAAGAGATGGAGAAAACAACTATCTTCCAGGAATGCTGCAGCCATGTTGATGAAAGCTGTCCAAAAAAGCAATCAGAACATCCAGAAAGTTGCATGCCAAGGTCAAAATTGCAGGTGGGTGCTCTCAAAGGTTCTGCATTTACTTACCCAATCACTTCTCAGGATCTACAGATGAGAGTACCAGCTGCTCCTTCCAATAACTGCCTTGCAAGCCTAATTCCAGACTCTGGAGTACTGGAATATCTTGACATATTCAGTGAGGAAAGCACATCTCCATGGTATTCAACTTCCGGAATCGTCAGAACAAAATATGCAAACTGCACAAACAATTTGGCGCCAAAGCATGTAACTGAGAGCCATATCCAACTCAATGCATTGCAGAGATCTCAAGATATGGCGACAGCAAGACCATTTGAATTATCATCTGTGCACTCAATGCAACAACAGAGTATCTCTCAAAGAGGGCCGCATGCTGGATATGATCAACAATTACAGAACAATTATCCAAGTGGGAGGAACAAGAGCTTCCTATTCGAAAACACATCTGTTGCAGAGTCAGTAAATCATGCTGATGCTCTAGCTAATTGGAACAGTGATACCATGAAGACTGTTCAAAATGTTTCTAAGCAAATGGCTAATAATTCAGATTTTGTGGAAAGTATCTCTGTCATGAATAATCAAGCATGTGAAGAAAATAGACCGGCGAAACCAAAACCAAAAGAGCAAGTTCATTCCTCTGGTAAGCCAATTGTTGAGATGAACACCAAAGCAAAGAGAGGAAAGGCCGGGAATGAGGGTAAAAATGCAGTTGACTGGGATATTTTGAGGAAGCAGGTCCAGGCAAATGGAAGAAAAGAAAGAAGCAAAGATGCAATGGACACCATGGACTATGAAGCAATGAGAAGCGCTAAGGTTAAGGAGATTTCTGATGCAATTAAAGAACGAGGGATGAACAACATGCTAGCTGAACGAATCCAGGTTCTTTTATCAACTTAATTCTTATGGCTTTTTGGCTTAGACCAGATCAAACAGTCCATGAGTGTAATATTTTAGAACAAATTAACATGTTATCTATAGTGGTTTGACAGTGGATGTACAATACTGCAGGACTTCCTAAACCGACTGGTCAGAGAACATGGAAGCATTGATCTTGAATGGTTAAGAGAAGTTCCCTCAGACAAGGCAAAGTAAGTTGTCCCATATTAGTAGCTTCTTCTAAATATTACAACTACCATGCTTGTCAACAATAATTATATATCATATACAGCAGTAGCATATAGTATATAGTATAATACTGTGTTTGATGATATCTGGTTGTCTCTAATAACATTAATATTGCAGAGAATATTTATTAAGTATACGGGGATTGGGGTTGAAAAGTGTGGAGTGTGTGCGGCTTTTGACGCTTCATCAGCTAGCTTTCCCGGTAAGGTTTATATGGAAAAGTATTAACTACTTATGATTACTAGATGGCATCTTTTATTATCTTCTTTTTCATGTATATATCTTTAAAAAGGTTGATACCAATGTTGGACGGATAGCAGTTCGCCTAGGATGGGTCCCCCTCCAACCACTACCTGAGTCGCTTCAGCTACACCTCCTAGAGATGTAAGCATTTTTAGGCAAACCAATCAACAATAAGTCACTATAATTCCAAACTGCTAATTATATTTCCATGCAGGTATCCTATGCTGGAGTCAATTCAGAAATATATCTGGCCAAGATTGTGCAAGCTCGATCAACGAACATTGTAACACAACTGTCCATTCATATCAAAAGCAAAATATTACATGAATGTATGCTTACATAGATATATATTCCACTGAATGGTTTGCTATTAATACATGCAGGTATGAGCTGCATTACCAGATGATAACATTTGGAAAGGTAAGTTATGGCAATTATTTTGGCTTATGCTTCCTAATATAAAAAGAAGACTTACTCATGTTTTGATGTTTATACAGGTATTTTGCACAAAGAGTAAACCAAATTGCAATGCATGTCCAATGAAAGGAGAGTGCAGACACTTTGCAAGTGCTTTTGCAAGGTTGGTGTCCAATCTGCTCAAGTATTAAATTTCCTGCCACTAATTGCAGGCGCAATTGTTTTTTTCTAAAGTATAAATTAAAAACATGCAAATAATTGAACACACTATATTAAATTTTAAAATAGTAAGAAACTAAACGTAAACCTGTTGGTGCAGTGCAAGGCTTGCCCTGCCAAGCCCAGAAGAGAAAGGTATTGTCAGTTCGACGTTTCCCACAGCACAAGAGAGAAACCCTACTGCAGTCATCAACCCAATGCCACTTCTTAGAGAGGCAGAGTCAGATGGGAACTGTAACCCCATCATTGAAGAACCTGCCACGCCAGAACAAGAGATAACAGAACTATTAGAAAGTGACATAGAAGACATGTTTGATGAGGATCCTGATGAAATCCCTACAATCAAGCTCAACATTGAAACTTTCACAGAGAATCTGCAGAAGTATATGCAAGAGAACATGGAACTTCAAGAAGGTGACATGTCCAGGGCTTTGGTAGCCCTGAATCCTGAAGCTGCTGCTATTCCAACCCCTAAACTCAAGAATGTCAGTCGGCTACGAACAGAGCATCAAGTGTAAGTAGATCTACTATACTCATCCTAACCAATTAAATTTTAAAGGTGTCAGAAAGTTAGCTGAAGTGGTCAAATTTGAGGAAATATAAATCACATTACTCAACTGAAAATAAATTCCTTCCCTAGCAACCTTATTTTTAACAAAGCTAGAAAGTTTAATGCATCGAAATCATTTGCATTAGGTGAAAAATTGTTCTAGTCAATACAAAATATATATCAAATGCAAAGCGCAATGGTTTCAAAGAAATTCCCCAATTCCATGTGCATATATTTGTAATGACAACTGCAGTTTTTCACCTTATAAAGATGATTTTGATATATTCAACTTTATCGCTTTGTTACCAAACAGTTTTCTGGAGACTAAATTATTCTCATCCAACTAAAATGGTTTTGAACTCCCTCAAAGTTGACCCAGTTTAGCTTAGTCTGGTCCTTTAATGAAAGATTCATATGTAGTGGGAGCATTCTAACATTTTCCACGTTGGTGTAATGAAGGTATGAACTTCCCGATTCACATCCTCTCCTGACCGGGGTTAGTAATTCTTCCAGTTTTAGTAATTTTTCTGATGTCAATTGTCAAAGACATAGTGACCAATCCCAACTTATTACTTCTATAATATTCACAGATGGATAGACGGGAACCTGATGACCCAAGTCCATACCTTCTGGCTATATGGACACCAGGTAAGAACTTCTAAATATAATGTTTCATGTTTGGACTCAAAAAGAACCCATAGAATATCCTATGTGTATGCGATCAAAATGTTAATATTGTATAGATCATAAAATATTATTCCACTGCTTGCAACATAATATATCATAGTAAAATTTCTAAATAGAAAACTCATGGAAGGATTCAGGTATTAAGACATGAGAGATGAACATTTACGAGACACTTACGCTCTCTTTATTGCCAGGTGAAACTGCTGACTCGATTCGGCCACCAGAAATACAATGTAGCTTCCAAGACACAGGCAAACTATGCAATGAGAAGACATGTTTTTCATGCAATAGTACAAGAGAATCTAATTCACAAACAGTCAGAGGAACAATATTGGTGAGGATATTGACATTGATTATACCTACATAATATAATGAAAAGCAGTGTACAATAAACTACCATGAGTTCTCGTTGTTCACAGATTTTAGCATAAATTTGCAGATACCTTGTAGAACAGCAATGAGAGGAAGTTTTCCACTCAATGGTACATACTTTCAGGTCAACGAGGTAAACTCCATTGGTTCTATATGATCATTTACACATGTCTTGTGCACTCTTGAGTAGTTTAGATTGAAGTTTCATAACTATTATGACACCCATCCTATTAACTGATTCAGTCATGGCATTATCCACAATTTAGCATCACTCATTTCCAGATAAGATATCCAACAAATAAAAATATTATTATGTAGATGTTCGCCGACCACAAATCTAGTGTCAATCCAATTGATGTTCCAAGATCATGGATATGGAACTTGCCAAGAAGAACAGTGTACTTTGGGACATCTGTATCAACAATCTTCAAAGGTAAACATAGACAGCAGAGAGTTACCATGATTGGTTATAACTCTATTTGAATAATAAGGTCAGAATTACTAACTGTAAATATCATGTATACCAGGGCTATCAACAGAGGGAATTCAGTATTGCTTTTGGAGAGGTATGGATGCTACTGATGAATTTTTGTATTACTTTATTACGATTGGTTTGAGTGTAAAACAAAAAAAAAAACATGTCAGACAAGTGTGCATGAAGTGTAAAACAAAGTTCTTTTTCCAACTTAAGCGTCTGCCGTCTGCATAAGTTTACTTTTTTGTTACATTTTTTTCTCAGCATCTGTTACTCTTCAAGAAGCATGATTAAAAGTGTAACTAACTCCATTAGTTAACCCAACACCTTACTTAGTGCGTCTGTGTGTGTGTTCCTAGATGATGTGATTGCTAGTTAGTTGAAGAACAGCATTCTATGAATCTTAGTAATTATAGATAGCAAAAAATTGGTAGTGAGTTCTAAAAAATATCCAAACTGCAAACTATTTTCCAAGGTCATACTCTTCACAGTTCACACCCATATTGTACATAGTACATTACTACTGTATGCTTCTCTTCTAATGCATCCATCATATCTTACTTTATGCATATAGTAACTAAAGCAAGCATATCTTATGTATTGTTCTCTGACATATAAGTATGAGATGATACAGTAAGCCAAAAGATGGATTTGCGAAATTTAAGACCTTCATGCAACGATTAAAACAATACTATATTGTATTCCTTCACAAATTTTTTAACTATATGACTATTAATGTATTGGCAGGTTTTGTTTGTGTGAGAGGGTTTGACCAAGAAACAAGAGCGCCCCGACCTCTAATGTCCAGATTGCACTGTCCAGCAAGTAAGTTGGTAAAACAATAATGCAAAGAAGCTTACCAGCAAAAGGAACTGGCCTGGTTTAGACATGGAAGAGTAAAAAAGATTGCTTCCCAAGTGAGAGAGGAGTTCTTCGACTAACACATTGTTGTAAATTTCATTTTTTCGTCCTCTAACTTGAGATGCATTCACCGCATGTTTCGATAAGCGGCAGAAAAAAAATTAAAGTCAAATTCCTAGATCACATGATATAGTGGATGTAATCTGTACATTACAAATTGTAATGATTATTTCAATTCATATTCAAAGTTGAATATCCTTGAAATTTCAGCCAATTCTTCAATAAAAATGTTACAGAAGCTTGCCAAGTCTGTCCTATGATATATGAGTGGGAATGAATGAAATGCATGAGTGATGCCCAATGTAACAAAATAAAAGCAACGACTTGCCATTGCACAATACAGGATATTTCAACGACAAAAGTATGCACAATACATGATATTTCTACAACATATTTCAACAACAAAAGTATGTATATAAGGCTTATTTTATTCTCGTTGCCTTATATTTCTTCTTCTTTTTTCTATCACTCTTGTTTATTTTCTTCTTCTTTCCCTATTCGTGTATAATTTCTTCCATTTTGTCTGTAACTTATCTCATTTCGTCTTAATTCTATCTTTTCTTATTCTTTCCCTATCTGTCTATAATTTCTCTCATTTCGCCTATAACTTCTTCTATTTCGTCTGGATTCTATTTTTTCTTCTTATTCGTTTCTAACTATTTCTCTATTCTCACACTTGTCCTACATTAAGATTGAAGAAAACACAAATGCCATGTTAAAATATGAGCTGCATATTCCCAGCTTCAGCGCAAGTTACTTACTGTATTTTTGGCTCTGAATCCAAGTGACTCTAAAAAACAAGACAAAAATATGTAACTAACTACATTAATTTCAAACATAGTATACTCAGCTTGATTAGTGTGTCTGTGGAGTACTAATTAATCAGTTCAAGAACACTATCAATTTAACTAATTCAACAAAGCAAAGAAGTGGTGGCAACTAGTGAGGTCAAAAAACAATACAAATTGTTACCTAATATCAAAAGCCATATGCTTATACCTACAAGTCCATGGCTCCATGCATAGCACGTTCCTTTTCGTTTTGACTAAGTGCTCTTCCCTTCTACCATCTCATTCATCATCTGCCACTTCATACAAAGCAAAGGAGTATCAAGTGCTAGCATGTTTTTTAGCCTAGCAGTATCTAATGCAGTTCCTCCTAAAACCCAAAGTCCCACATTCAAATAATGGATTCAATAACCACGCCCACTCAATAGAAACATTAAAGTTAAACTCCATACAATATGAGTTTTTGTATTGTGCTCTGACATCACAAAATATGGATTCACAAAGTTTAAGACCATGCAACATTTGAGATGACATGGGTGAACTGTGAAGCAACTTATTTATGAACTAAATATGCAGAAATATCATAGATGAAGTTATGCTGCAATAATCAAGTTACTCACCATATAACCTCTAATTTGGTGTTTCATGAGAGAACCAAATATAAAGAGGTTGATTGTCATTCATTTGAGAGAAGGTTTTAATGTTTTTATCTAGGTGTATCACCACTACTAGCCATGTTAGTTCAAACAAATGATTGGCAGCTATCCTCACCAAATCTCTTCGAGGTCCTCGCGTTGATTTCATTTGTAGCAAGTTTAGCACATATGATTTATATACTCCAGCTTGAGGGAAACTGTTGAGAAGTAGATAAAATTCCTAAGGGTGTTTGTTGTCAAGTAGAATTAGGATTCTTTGTGTATTTATATATATACTAGTATATTTTAATATAATAAGATCAAGAAATATTCACAAATATTTATGTGATTTGTGAGTTTGAACTCTAGACGCATGCCATGTTCACAATTGAGCTACATGTACCTAGCTTCACAGTTTCACCATGACTTTACTTCTGTTGTATTTTTTGCTAAAAATATATCTAACTAAAATACAAGAACATAAAGTGTAACTACATTTGTTTCAAACTCAATAAACCCAGCTGGTATAGTGTGTGTGTGTGTGTGTAATACTGTAATGTGATTGGTAGTCAGATCAGGAACTGCATACAATCTCTAATAGAAATAACTGTTAGCGAGTTCAAACGGAATATCCAAACTGCTGCCTATGTCAAGAGTCGAATTGTTCAGCCTTATTCAGTCCATACAAAGTATATTCATTGAAATTTTCATACTCTTCTACTCTTCCATTCTCCTACTTAGTGAAACGGAGAAGTTTCTAGAGCAGGCAAGTATTTTTTGTTTAGGAGTGCCTAGTGCAATCTTTCCTGATAATCAAAGTACTACCTTTGTATTTCATTTGTGCTCTGGGACAAGTATGAGATAAAATACTACGCAAGCCATAGTTTGCAAAATTGAGACAATTATGCAATTTATAATATTTTAGTGTGTATACGGTTAAGTTGAATTTGTTGCTAAATTTACTTAACAATCACCCTTGTAGCATTATAGAACAACTGGAGCATGAGACGCTAGAGCTGATTATTAATTTTATATGTTGCGAACTTTTATGACATTAATTTTTTTTTTAAAAACAAATGGAGAGAGATGCAACAGTAATAATACAAGATTGAGTCAACATACTGAAACCTTAGCAAAGAAGGATTGGCCAAAATACATGAGAAAAGCGTAACCCCTGTTTTTCTCCTATGTTTCATATACCATTTCTATAAATATCGTACAAGCGAGATCGTAAAAGCCAAACTTGAAACACATCAAGAGAAATATAAAAGATTAGACGCACAAACCTCGCGTGAGATTTATCACTGAATTGATTGTAACTCTTGATATTCTCACCAGCTTCCTATCAAAATTGGTGGGATATGATCATAATCACTAATTCACTATCCTGCAATTGAAATACCCAATAAAAATGTGAACACAATTGAGATATTATATGATTACAGTATAAGGCTATGAGAACATCACAAAGAAAATATAGGTCAGCAACAAATTTTTACACAGTAAATGACAATCCAACCCACGCATAAATTTTCGCAAAAGATTAACATCTCTGTCATCCTCCTTGGTTTTGTACAAAGCCTAAAATGAATTGATCAACAATTTGTGTTAGAAGAGTGCAGACAATTTTTCATCGCCATTACCAAAATATATCTCATAAGATAGGGAAACTCAACTCGTGATAGTTATCTTATTTACAGGCAACACATACACCTAATGGCTTAATTAAACAATAAAATTATTTTTAAAATAATTATTTATCACTAGAAACTTATCTAAATTCCTAATATAAAAAAGAAATTACGAGTATGATATATGCTCTAGTAACTAGCTATAGCCACAATATACTATTTACTTCTACAAGTTGCCATAACAATCCACTACCCAACCACCCGTTGGACCAACTCCTTTCTCGAGGCTGAACATCATCAAGCATTAATTAAAGGTGCAATGATATACAAACTTCCCGTAAACAAGTGAATCATCATTCCACGGTACCAACATTTACCATCATATAACCTAAATCAGCATTAGAACAATGAATTTGGACAAATAAAAGAAATCATCAATCTGAATGCCTTTATTTTCTTAAGAAAAGGTGGCCCAATTCATGAGACTCCCACAACTGTGAGGTCTGGACAAGGTAAGCCATCGCACAAAGCACCTACCTACCATTGTGTGGTTTTAGGAGGGTCATTTATGTACGCAACCTTACCCCTACTTATGCAAATCTCAATGGATCACTAGGCAACAACCTTACCATTACGCCAATGCTCAAACTTAAGGAATAAGGAGTAATTAAATTGGTTTTCCAATTTCATATAATTCCAGACACTTTCTAAAACAAGTTAACCTTGTTCAAAGACTCCAAACTCAAACCCTCAATTGCCATCAGTGTTGTGTTACCAATAAAAAATGAATTCAACAATCACTTGTTTTTATAGAATAATTTAAATAAATAAAAAATAAGAAGCTAAAACACCTCTAGTTTTTCTACATTATTCTCTAGACTAAAGAAATGCATTATTAACATTAACAAAACATTTCATATCAACGAAAACATTCAAAACATATCTTGAGATGCACAATATAAATATATGCTGAAATTTAATTATTTAATTAGGGCGGCAGCAGCGGGACTCAAACTTGTGACCTTTAGGTCACCAATCAACTTAACTAAAAGTTTAAGTTGATAGTTGAAGACCCGATTTAAATTTTATACTCTAACACATGTGTTTCAACTGGCAACTTAGGTGAGCATGTTGTATGCATCAATGGATACTACGCATAAATGACATTTCCCAAACCCCATGTGGAGGCAACTTGGTGAACTAGGCCACCTTTTTATGTTATGTGATTAAAGATTATGAAAATGGAAAACAATGTGCAATTAAAGACTTTTAAATTTTGATCAATGATATATTTTTTCCTTATTCAAGTAAGAGATTAGAAAACTGTTTATATATAGAATTAATTTTACAAATAAAAATAAAGATTATGAATTCATTACGTTAATGGAACTTAAGTGTTGTATGCAATATCGATCAACAAGCGATCAACAATATATGTAAGCCATTGGTAATGACACTGAAGTTGCTACATTAGTCTTTCTAATTTACTTGTTTAACATTAACACTCAATTTATTGGTTGTATTACATTGTTCAATAGTGGATTAATTTAAATGCATTACTACAATGGGGCTTAAAGATCTATTCATATCAAAGGGGGTTGACCCTTTCTTAGATTATGGTTGCTAGAAGCCTAGAACATGGTAAAGGATTAATGGAACATAGCCCTGCTAAGTAATGTCCTGATTCCACAAAATCGTCTCACCTCATAACAAAATAGGAGACTTTATGATATCACCAAACAAAAGAAAATTTGCTTAACTCAGATCAGCCATATGTCCTTTATATTTCTTTATACCTAGCAATTTGTTTCACATTAATTTTCCAAGGGACTTATCTTTTTCTTCCTCTTTTTTGGGAGAAAAATTCCATCACAGTTAAATGAATTTAAAAAGGTAAGTTACGTATGGTACATTATCTAACTTTTATCAATCTATCTAATATTTTCTGCTTCTAGGTGTGTTCATTTCAAGAAAATAAAATTAATATTTTCTCATTTCTCATCATCTCATCGGCAAAGCCTAAGCATCTGGTCTTTCACTCGACCACAAGATCCACAACACCTCAAAACAATAATATATAAATAATATCCATGTCCTTCTGTGGAAACATATGGGATTCCCCTGCACCATTTGGCTAGTCAATAGGGGTCTAGGCAGAACCCTCATCTTCTGTGTGCAACTTATGCTTAGATATTGTAAATTAATTTCTTCCAATTTTATCTCCCTATTTTATAAATTTTATGATAACATCATAGAATAATACATTTACAAGTCACATTGACAAGTGTTTTCCCCCTTCCATGCCTTTTATAGTACAGAAACCCAGATAGCTTCTTCAGTTTAATGTATAAAGATGACTCGTGCCAAAGGAATAGGATGAAGATTTTACAATGTTCACTTATCACGAATGTATTTACAGTAGATGAACACTTAGATACGTAAAATAACCAGACAATTAAATGCAAGATGATTGAAAGTTTGAAACTCCACATATTCTATATAACTTCCTTCACTGCTAAAATGTCTATTGCACAAGGAAAAGGCCGCAAACTCAGGGATAGATTTATGAATTATAAATGCATTAATCCAACAAAAGGACTGGCACCGTAATCTACACCGCCAAAAAAGGCAAAATCAGACAACAAAATCTAAACAGAAATTGCCTTACACATGTAAAGTATTTTTTCATCATAAACGCCGTGTAGCTCTATGGAAAAGTAACCATAAATACCGTGTACTCTATAAATGCTAAGTCATGACCAAACCAGTACTTCTATGAAGAAAAATTCACAGCTTCTCAGCTTCAAATCTACGAAATCCATAACAAATCACAAAACAAAAACCAGAACGCAATGATCAACCAGCAGTAGTGAACAATTTAATACACCATGTGATAGTCAGAATCAGTAAAACGCACGGTCCACAAAAATCGCAACGATCCGATTAGTATAAGATTTGCTCCTCGTTTCATCACGATTCCTACATTTTCTCGGCGGCCAAACAGGCATCCATGAGAGAATCGCGACCGATGAAGACAGATCTAGGGTTAGAGATTTAAGATACAAACGGTGAAATGCGGTTTATGGACAACGGGAACGTACCTGAGGCGGATTTGTGGTGAATCTGTGGGCCCCGGAGATTCCGCGGCGAGCATTGATCGTCGAGAGGATTGGTTTTGGTGGATTTTTCTATTGAACAGAGAGAATTTGTGGAGCAACCAGATTTAGCTCTCCGATTTTATTTTATTTTTCATTTTTAGTCTCGCAAATATGAATTTGCCGCCTTTTCCTATCCTCCCTCCTTTTTCTGCTCTGTCCTCGCTGTGGTTTTTTAAACGTTGGCATTGGCTGCGGACGAGCTCACGGGATTTTTTGTGCAACTGTGCTTTACTCTCGACACGTGTTCGGGGAATTTTTCATTTTATGATTTGTAATAAAAATAAGAGGAAATTATGGATCATTACTTGAACTATGCAGATTTGACACTTAAATACCTAAGTCTTTTTGAATCATCGTGTAACTTCCATAAATTATCTAAAATATATTTTTGTCGGCTAAAATTCATTTAAATGATTATGTGTGTGACTAAAATATTTCAAATTTTTGTAAAATACTCTTCTTTTATGTCTTCATCGCTTATCATTAAACATTACGACAGCCGAAAAATTTTATGATGAAGACTCCGACTATCAAGATCTTAAATTTTCAAAAACAACACAAACCGAATTACAATGCGTGATTAACATATGTATCCATAAAATTCTTTCCATTATCTCAAGTAACACAAATGAAATCAACAACAACAAAAAATTAATAATGGAGGTTGTTTTCTTAACTAATAAGTCAAGGCATATAGGAGCCAGGACAATTCTTTTAATAGAAAAAAGACTTAACCAAAATGAAAGGTCTAAATTTAACTCGTTTTACTTTAAGAAAGAAGAATTAAAAGTGTTCTGAAATGGACATGATGGATACATTTTGTTATGGGAAAAGGGAAATTGACAATTCATATATCATTTGGTACATGTATTATATGTATACTCATTCTACTGATAAGTATATTTGATCGAAAAATTAATTTTGCTCATTTAAAAAAAAACCGTTACAACCAAAATATGTTGGGCCAAGCCGTCTAAGTGCAATGGATTTCCTTTAAGTTATTGAATTTAAGCCTTATTGTCGATGATATGGGGCGAGATTTTGAGTTAAAAGGGGAGAGGTACCCCTAATTCTGTAGCTAAAAAAAAATTGTTTCGTTACAAGTTGTTTTGGACCTATAAATGTTCATAAACCTATCTACAAATATATGAATAAATATTTTAAAAATAGTGTACATGTACCAAAGCCTTCCCTAAACAAACTTTCACTTATTTTCAAAATAAGTGTCATGTTTCACATACATTTTTATCCCAAATAACTGTCGTATTTTATTCTTAGAAAGTAAATTATACATAAATTATCAATAGTGTCCATATAACAAACTAATTAGTATATATTAAGTTCGTTACAACACAAATGCACGAGGATAAAAGAAAAAATGATTACTAAATTTGTGTGGAGTGATTATTGTCCGCAAATGGCATAAAAGTCATGACATTTATTTTGAGACGGATGAAGTATACTCCATCTATGAGTATATTAGTTAGCGTAAAGTGATTGCTAAATTAGTGATAAAAACCAATTACGAATTTTAAATTCAACATAACCTGTATGTATACTTTAATTGTTTTACTAAAGAGAAATCAATTACTCAATTCCAAATTTTATTTTTAAAATCAATCAAAAATTGAAAGACGACCGTAACTGATATGAAACCTTTTGACTTTGGAAAGAGTATTGTTTACTCATTTCAGGATAAAACCAATTTTGAAGATTAGAAATTCCTCATAATGTGTTTCAAAGTCGGTTTCTCAACTAAGAAGTTGACTATTTTTTGAATGAAAAAGACAAGTAAAAATGAACGGTTTAGATTCCACCCGTTTTTCTTGAAAGAAATTACAATTCAAATACATGCACCAAAACGGACATGGAATCAACGTTTCCTTATATGAAAAGGGCAATTGAAAATTCATGCACCATTCGGTACATGCATTATACACGTGCTCCTTCGTACAAATAAATATACAAAACTATACAACCAAATGTCGGAAAAATCATTTTGCTAGTCTAAATATTACTTTAATCACAAATTGTTTTGGTCCGATAGATGTTCATAAACCTAACTATAATTCTATTAGTAAATATTTAGAAATAGTGCACACGTCCCAAAGGGCATATGCCCGATCATCCTCCTTAAACAAATACTCTCCGTTACATTTGACATTCACTTTTGTCATAAAATAAGTGTCTTGTTTTATTTTCATAAATTAATTATTCATGACTACCAAGTATCCTTACAACGCGCTAGTTAGTATATATCAAGCTTATTTCGACAGAAAAGACGATACTTATTTTGAGAAAGAAACGAGAAGTATCAAGTGGTAGTGTGTATAAGTAATCTTAAAACTCACATTATAAAAGTCACATCATGGCACAATAGGAAGACACTTGTACCAATAAAAAAAGAAGGAGAAGACAGTGACAAATTATCCAAGTTCATGCATCTACACAGTTTACAGGACAACATGCAGCTGCTTCTTTCTTTTCTTTGAATCAAACCCCAATAACATATCACCCACCAATTCATATTTATTCCCTTCCTCTCTTTTCTTGACAAAAATTCTACCAATCCATCACACAAGGTTCACAACCATCTTCAGGTCTCTCTCTCACCACTCCAAAATTCCCTTTCCCATAACAGCAAAAAAAAAAAAAAAAGCAATTTAATTTGGTGCTGAAATGGGTGGAGGTCGCGCAATGCTCAGTAACCAGTCCGACACGAGTCACCATAACCCGTTTCCGGCAACTGGGTCGGCGGGGAACCCGTTTCCGGCAAATGGGTCGGCGGCGGTGGAGAGTTACGAGGTGTTTAGTCACCGGAAGGAGACGGCGTCGTTTAGGAGCTGGGCGCAGCAGACGGAGGAGAGCTATCAGCTGCAGCTGGCTCTGGCGCTCCGGCTCTCGTCTCAGGCAGCCTGCGCCGGCGATCCCAATTTGTTGGATTTCGGTACTCGCGAGCGTGGAGGCGCGTCGCTGTCTGATTCGCCCGAGGCCATGTCTCATCGATTCTGGGTATGGGTTTCAGTTTTTTGTTTTTGTTTTGTTTTGTTTTGTTGCTGGTCTCTGACTGTCACAGACAGTTAAAAGTGTTCTGTAACTGGGTTCTGTTCAATTATGGGTTTTTGATTGGTCTGTTTGGTCACTGGGAAAATGAAGATTTTCTCAGGATTTGTGAAATTTTGGGCAACTTCACTGGAACCATGAAAGATGGTATATTGGCTCTTTTGTGATCGTGTTCTTTGAAGTATTTGATTGACCTGAGGCCACGTGTCATTGATTCTGGGTATGGGTTTCTGTTCAATTACAGTTTTTGTTTCTGGTTTTTGCCTGCCACGAAAATTTAAGAGTGTTCTGTTACTGGGTTCTGTTCAATTATGGGTTTTTGTTTGGTTTTGCAAGTTCGGCTGTTTGGTCACTGGGAAAATGAAGATTTTCTCAGGATTTGTGAAAAGCTCTTTTGTGATTGTGTTCTTTGAACCATTTGATTGACCCGAGGCCATGTGTCATTGATTCTGGGTATGGGTTTCTGTTCAATTACAGTTTTTGTTTCTCGATTTTGCCTGCCACGACAATTTAAGAGTGTTCTGTGACTGGGTTCTGTTCAAATCTGTTTTTTTTTTCCTTATTAGTTTGCAAATTTGGGTGCTGTTTGGGTACTGGAAAATGAAAACTTTCTTAGAATTTGTGATGAAGTGAGCTCCTTCACTTGAACCAAGAGGGCCTTTGCTTTTTTGCGATTCTATGCTTTTAATATGTATTCGCATTAATTGTCTGATTTGCCTTGGGCCATGTCTCATCATTCCGGGTATGGGTTTCTGTTCAAGTTCATTTTTTTTTCTTTCTTTGTTTATCACAAAGTGTAGAGTGTTCTGTAACTGGGTTCTGTTCAATTATGAGTCTTTTGATTAGTTGTGCAATTATGGGTGTCGTTTGGTTTATGGAAAAATGATGATTTTCTTTGAGTTTGTGAAGATGTGGGCATCTTTACTTTGTGATTATGCTTTGAATATGTAGTGTATAAATTGTCCTCTATCTAATTTTCATGTGCCATAGGTTAATGGCTGTCTGTCTTACTTGGACAAAGTTCCTGATGGATTTTACCTAATTCATGGGATGGATCCATATGCATGGTCCATAAGTGCTGATGTGCAAGACATAGGCCTCGTTCCATCCTTAGAATCATTGAAGGGTGTTGATCCTTCCGATGATTTGTTGATTAAAGTAATTTCCATCGATAAATCAAGGGACCCTGGTCTGAAGGAACTGCAAAATAGGGTACTTCGTCTTTCTGGTAGCTGGATTAACCCAATAGATGTTATTGAACAGCTTGCAGCTCTTGTGTGCAACCGTATGGGGTGAGTTTTGTACTTCAAATTTTACTCTCGAGTTTTTATCGATACAGTTCTTTCTAAACAGACTTTCATCTTTTGTCATAAGGGGCACAACATCTTCTGAAACTGACAGCTTCGATGAACGCTGGAGAGAGTGCACTGAAGTTCTAAATGACTGCCTAGGTTCTGTTGTATTACCAATCGGAAGCTTATCTATTGGCCTTTGTGTCCATCGTGCGTTACTATTTAAGGTGAACCTCTGAACTTAACTATATGTTGACATGTTCTTAAACTTATTGGTATGTTTATGTTATCATCTTCATATATAGTGCTTCACTGGAACCTCATTACTATGTTCATTTCTGCCTTTAATGATGAATAAGGCCTTTCAAGTTTAGCCGTCTGCTTCCTACTAATTGTGACTTTTGCAGGTCTTAGCAGACCTTGTCAAGTTACCATGCCGAATTGTCAAGGGCTGCAAATATTGTAACAGAGATGTCACTTCCTCGTGTCTTGTGAAAGTTGGCCATGAAAGGTATGTTACATTGACTAATATTTTCCTGGATATATGTTATGAGAACTATTTAAATCAAGATGTAAAAGAAAAATCTTCTATGATGAATATAACTGAGAAATAAACTTACTTTGTATGGTGTTCAGTATGTGAAATTTGGGATGAGCACGGTTAAACCATATACAATGAATTATATTTGAAAGAAAACATTTTTTTGTTGTTGAAATATTTCTTATTATATTTTCTGATGAGCACATAGGGTATATAAGGGTATGACAATGTAATTCTAGAAAGGTTACGCACTCATTGGAATTTCATGAAGAATTGGGGTATATGCAAATGTTAGACAGGTTTTAGGAAGAAGTTACTATGAAAGGCTGCAGGGGTTGTTGAAAGTACTTGAATAAACTCATATAGGAAGAAGTGTTACCAAACTCATACAAGATCAACCGGTAAATGTGTCTTGGAACGGTTGCCGTAGTAACTGGTATTTAATTGGACTGTTCATAGGTCTGGATGGATCACCATAAATCTTAGTAAACCGTCTGAACAATCTTTGGTAGTTCCATTATGACCAGTATGATTGAGATGGATCAATGGTAGATGATGGTGATTTACTAGTGAAAATTCAAATTTTAATTTAAAGTTTGAAAAGTGCTCTTCTTGCTAGGCTGTATGACCCTGCCAAACACCATTTCTTTAATTATTCAATTATAACTATATTATAACGAGGTGATGAAGTATTAGTAAATATTTGCGTATGTTCCAGGGAATATTTGGTTGATTTGTTTCAGAGACCAGGAGCCTTGAGCCATCCCGACTCCTCACTCAATGGTACATCTTCCATCCTAGTATCTTCTCCGTTGTGTCATCCAAGGTTCAAAGCGGTCAAGACTACTGAGAACTTCAGTACATTGGCCAAGCTGTATTTCTTTAACAACCAATCACTTAATCTTGAATTTGGCAACGCTTCATCAGGTGATTCCCTCTTCTTTTTTTTCATGCACATATACTTGTCCATAAATTTTAATTTTCACAAGTGCTTGAAAAATAAATTACCGTAACAAATCTGCTTGCTATATAGACTATAGAGAATTAAATGACTACAAGATGACAATAACGTGATTTATTACTGGCTTTTGTGAAAATGTTTGTCTTTCTCATGACAGGTATTGCCACTGATCAAAATGAAAACCCAGGTTTGCGGATTACTAAAACCTTTGTTCATCCAAGGCCTGTCAAAAAATGTTTAACCAATCAACCAGGTCACGGACTTCATCTTGAAGAGGAGGATTTGGAGATCCCATGGAGTGAAATTGTTCTGAAAGAGAAAATTGGAGCAGGTATCTGATATATATGTTTAAAGGACACCACGAACTACAAGCTACTGTTATTCTAGCAATTCTGAATCCCAATATTTCCATGCAATGACATTAATGTTAATTTGTTGCAAGAGTCTTTACAAGATTGATATTGACAAATGTTTTTCAGGTTCTTTTGGAACTGTTCATCATGCTGATTGGCGTGGCTCTGTAAGCATTATATCTTAAGCATAACTATTTGTTATTTGTTTAATCTCTTCAGATCTTGTTAATAAATTGATACATACTCAATATTTATTCAAATTCCTTGATAAGTTTACCCTCTAACATTGAATACTGACTGTGCAACTCACAGGAGGTTGCTGTTAAAATTCTCATGGAACAAGATTTCAGTTCAGAGCGCTTAACAGAATTTTTAAGAGAGGTGTGCTTAAGCTACTCTATGCCTTATAATATGACCGTGTTTTTCATCACTTTGTTACCCATAATTGCTATCTTCAATTATAGTTCACGGTATCACTTTGTTTTTTCATTTCTAGGTCGCAATAATGAAACGATTGCGGCATCCAAACATTGTCCTTTTCATGGGTGCTGTAACTCAACCTCCCAGCTTGTCCATAGTCACAGAATATTTATCAAGGTAATAAGAATCCTGCAGTAATCTTCTACTGTAATGATTTTCTTTGTATTTTTTCAATTTCATATCAAACATAAGGCTATTTTGGTTAGGGATATAGATCTCGCTGAATAGAATATTGGTTTGGAATTGCAGAGGCAGCTTGTATAGACTTTTGCGGATGCCTGAAGCCGGAAGAGTGCTGGATGAGACTCGCCGTTTGTATATGGCTTTTGATGTGGTGCGCCTTATAACAATACCATTGATATATAAAAAAATGAGTATTTATGCATTACTTTGAATTTATGATAAGTTTGTTGATTTGTGCAGGCAAAAGGGATGAATTATCTTCATCAACTTAGGCCTCCTATTGTTCATCGGGATCTGAAGTCGCCAAATCTTTTGGTGGACAATTCATATACCGTAAAGGTAACTTTTAGAAGTGTGGTTGATGTCAAGCAATTGCTATTCTATAGTTTTTAGATGGTATGTAAGTGAGACCACACACGAGTGATGATTGACTCTTGGAATATTATTTCATTCAGGTATGTGATTTTGGCCTTTCCCGTTCAAAGGCAAACACATTTCTTTCTTCTGAAACGGCTGCGGGGACGGTAAGTTAATCTAACTTTAAAGTCGGTCTTATTATATTTCTATAAGAAAAGAGTATGGGATGGTTCCAGATACTACGACTCACACATTTATTTCTTGTCATTAGCCGGAGTGGATGGCGCCTGAAGTTCTCCGCGATGAACAATCAAATGAGAAATCTGATGTTTACAGCTTTGGCGTCATTTTGTGGGAACTCATGACCTTGCAACAGCCTTGGAGGAATTTAACCCGATCACAGGTCTTATATCTCGACTTATTGAAATTGTTTGTAAAGAAACAAGAAGCTACGTCTTTGCAGTTTCATGAGTTATGCACACATTAACGTGCATGACCATATATTGTGACTCGACTGCCAAGATAGCTCAAACATATACGGATATTTGCAGGTCATAGCAGCTGTCGGGTTTAAGGGGAAACGGCTAGAGATTCCAAATTATGTAAATCCTCTAGTGGCTACCTTGATTGAGGAATGCTGGGCTAGGTAAGTACTTCTGACAGATTTTCCATCAATCCTCGAAGTTGTGAACCATATATATTCGTGTGTATGGCATTTAGCTGCTTTCTTCTCTCGCTCACATCATATGGGGCTGTGCTGCAGTGAACCCTCAAAACGCCCTTCTTTCGTCTATATTATGGAGTTTCTGCAGCAACTGATCTTAAATTCGACTTCTCAACCTGCTCGTGCACACATGCAATGACTCGTTCGCAGCAGCAAAACAGCCTGTATATTCGCACCATGTTTTTTATGCTGAATCTTGAGGTACGTCCAGTTATAGTATCATTTTTATTGTTGATACAAGTTTTTCGTTCTTCGTGATTAAGAGATTTTATAATGATTTTGCTCGGGAAATTCTTTGGCAGGATCATTCGAGGAAGCGTTAGAGTAGAAAGCTGTGCTAGGCAGGGAAGTGCAGTCCGAGGAGATCCTCATCGTCTCTGGATTTATGGATTGCTCAATGAGTGTGTTATGATTGTGTGTTATGATTGTGTCTAATACTGTAAATAACAGAGCTGTTGAAGGAAAAAAAGTTCATGCTGGAAACATTACTGGCTTTTGAAATCAGAAGTTTTTTTTCTGTATTTTTGGTTCTCACCAACTGTTAATGTATTGTAGCAGTGGCTTTTCTTACCCCTTTGAAATTGAATTGGTAGAATTGATTTTGGGTGGATAATCTGCCGGATTTGTTTATTATACAACATACATATATATACATTTTGGTAAGAAAAGAACATAGGTTACCAATAACCATTGAGTCAAGCGGCTTAGAGCGCCTGGTCCTCTCGAGATCTAGGCCAAACAGTTAACGATACTTCTTTTAGTGTAAAAAATTAATAATTTATTATTTCAAACTAGATGATATAAAATTGGGGCCTTGAAATACTCAATTAACTCGTGGGTTACGCAGATTATCCCGCAAACAAAATTTTGACACTATCAAAGTGAGCCATAATAGATAAAATATCATGAATAATCAAATGGAAGACACAAAAATCATCTCCATCAGTCTGAATAAGCAAGCTGAAGATATTGAGATCCTCCCCCAATTTGAAGAGCACGAATAACTAACAACGATTGCATTTGGAGCATAAGACAACCACGTGAAGAGCTCTGCCAACCATCCATCACCACCACTGTGCCTACCATATAATTCGACAACAAACTCAAAAGTTGATTCGAGAGTTCTGACCATCATCTTCTCATTTCCTGCAACCGTCTCCTGCTGCAAAAAAACCCACCGCGAATCTACTTCGCAACCGCTATGCAAACTCTAATAACGCCTTAACTTGTTATCAAAACAAGATTCACCGTCTTAGTTAGAGAGACCACAATTTGTTATATGCGAACTCAAAAGGTCGCTGCCGCTTTAAAAATCAAGAGCAGTTGTAGCAGAACGAAAACCCTACTCATAGCTTGAAAAAATATGAAGCCCACAACAAATTTGAGGCCCAATCTGTTTGATCAAAGAAGGCCCATCAAGGCCCAACTGTATATGTATCCACACAAGATTTTAGCAAATTTATAGGGTTTTGGTCTTCTTTCACAAACTCCTCTCACAGTTCTTCAATTCTCTCGCAGCAGCCGCAGCAGCTCCGTCCTCCTCCGCCGGCGTAATCTCTACCTCCGTCTCGGTACCTATATTGCTTCCTCGTCGTATATTTCTCTTCTTTTCTGTAATCTCTGCTCGCATAAATGGCTGAATTTCTGTTTGATTTCTTTTTCTTCTCTGTTTTCGACAGTGCGATGGGGGTGAAGCAGAAGAAAGCAATGAAGAAGCAGCTGAAGAAAGCTTCGTCTCAAACGGAAGCTTCCAATCAGAAGAAGAAAGCTGCAGTTTCCGATGAAAAAGCTGTGGCTCTTGTTTCCAACCCGAAATCGGAAACTGCAGATTTTTTGGTATGATATTTGCATCTATCTGTTGATTGTGTTTAATTGCATTTACATATTGTTAATTTCTGTTATTTTTTCGGTGAATTTATCTATATTTGCTCTCTTCCTGAAGTCTCTGGAAGGAGGTCATGCACGTAAGCTTCCGGTGCAAAAACCACTGGACAATAATGCTACGATCTTGTACATTGGACGAATACCACACGGATTCTATGAGAAGGAGATGGAAGGTAGCTGATAATTGCAATGAAACTTGTGTTCTGTTGATTGATGATGATTTGTGGATTTATGTTTGTCATTTAATTTCTGTTTGCAGCTTTTTTCCAGCAGTTTGGTACTATCAAGAGATTAAGGATTGCCAGGAACAAGAAGGTCTGTCTATTTGACTTCTCTTGCCCTTAATGATGAGTTTTGTATACCTTATTCTACTGGTGATCTTAGGAGAGACTTCAGTTAGTATTCATGCTCGAATAATGTTCAGCATCACCTGTAATATTTATGGTTGTGTATACTAGAAGTAAATGGGTTTTCATGAAAATATGTGGTCAACTTGTTTGGTTTTAAGGATTCGTGGCATGTTTAAGAATTATGTTATTTATCCCAGGTTCCTTTAGCTGTTTTCATCTCAAAGAGGATTTAGTTAGTCTCTCTAGGGTTATTTGCTTACAGCTGAAAATGCGGGATCTTAGGAGACTGAAAATATTGTCATGTTGAATTAATGTGTTTTGTAACCATATAGTATGAAATGTGTGAGCTTGTAGCCTACTACAGTCTTTCACGTATGAAGTTTGAAACTGTATGTCCGGTAAAAATCAAGTGTGAAACCTGTTTGATGTCTATTAACCTCCTAATGAAGATTTTCTAATGGCAATATCCTTGAACTTGAATCATATTAAGAGGAAAAAGGTTGATAATGGACTGTGCCTGAGACTGTTCTCTCCTCAAAGCATTATGCGTTAAAAGCTTCCGCAGCTTTGAAATTCACCCTTCCTGTTATTTCTTGTGCAAAGACACTCTTAGGACAAAAATATTTGAAATTGAGTACTATCTTTTGTTCTTTCTTTATTCTCTATGTGAAAGTTGGCGCTCACTTTATTTAATTTGATGTTTCAGACTGGAAAATCAAAGCATTTTGGTTTCATTCAATTTGAGCACCCTGAGGTAGTACACATTACATTGAAATCAAATATTCGTGAGTTCTTTTTATAAGCTGTCTTTGTTATTTAACATTACCCTTTGCCTTATTGTAGGTGGCTAAAGTTGTAGCTGAGACTATGCATAATTATCTATTATGCGAGCACATCTTGAAGGTCCATCTAATTCCTACAGAACATGTTCCTCCAAAACTGTAAGCCACTAGCTTTTCTGCACTACTGTTTGTGTTACTTTACATGAAATGTAATGAGAGTAGTACAATGATCTGTGTATAGTAGTAGTCCAACAACTCCTAGATGAGTTTCACTTTCATTTAAATTGTTCAACGTTCCGATACACAGCTTTTTGAATGTGCTCTATATTATCAGATGTTATGCAACCTAAATCATTAATATGTTCAAGAGCTTTTTTTTTTTTTTTTTTTTCTGAAAGCATATTGATTCTACATTACTTTTATTCTAATGTTCATATCACCATATGTTTACTTTGCCACCCGTTGTTAGTATTATTTATTTCATATTGTGTTGGGATACAGATGGAAGGGATACAATTACCGTTATAAGCCTCTGGATTGGGTTCAAGTTGAAAGAAAGAGGCATAACAAGGTACTAAGTGTAAATAGAAGACAATCTCCAGACAACTACTATTTATAACTTCAAGAGGACTCTTTTTCTAACTTGTTTGTTGATTATTCAGGATAGAACAATGGAGGAACATAGGAAGTTGGTAGAGAAGATCGTACAGAGGGGTAAAAAGAGGCAAAGGATGATTCAGGCTGCTGGTATTGATTATGAGTGTCCTGAAATTGTAAGAAGCTATTCCTTGCTGCATCTATATGTTTTAGGCTCTGCAATATATGTGTTACATTGCCAAATTTGGACTTAATTATCATGTTGGAGAGCATCAGGTTGTAGTGATATAATTCTAGTTACATCTGCTGTTTAGTTGGTATAAACGAGAGAGATTCATTAGAGCATATTAAATATTTCTTTAGTGAGATGAGCTATTATTTGGTTTCCTTGGATAAAGACGTTGGGCCATCTGCCATCATAGTTCATCCCCCACCCCAGCCTTGCACCGACCTTCTGAATTAGATAACTATGACTTCTTGGTGGACAAGGCAGCAACTTTTCTTATGATGCAAAAATCCATTTTTGATTCCAACTGGGTAACCGATGTTACCTTCTATTGACTTCAGTTGAAACTTGTTAGAAATGTTCTAAGAACTGTTCTTTGGTAAAGTATACCATTTTTCGATCTATGGCACTTTTTCTTACATACCAGTTATTAATTTTAATCCTGTGTGCCGTGTTATACAGGTAGGAAGCTCCCTGCCAGGTCCGAAGAAAATCAAGTTTACGTAGATGGAAGGACTGAACTCTATGATGATGGATCGATTTCATCAATGTTTGGTGGATTGATTTTTCTAGTTTTTCTATTAGAACGAGGTTTCTCATCCATGAGCAATACAATATTATGATGCTCCTAAGATTTTGCTTTAGAAGACGAACATTATGTACTTTTTTGGATCCGATGACAATGCTTGAATGGAGATACAGAAAGTTACAACAGAAATAGTCTGATTCGGTTTAATTTACAAGTAATATGTAATTTGTTTTGTGTTTAGAGGGATGTGACCATTTTGAAATCAACCTTTTTTTCTTTTTCACTGAGTTTTGGATCAATTGTTTACCTTTCAAGACTCATCTATAATTCCTGACACTGGAGAAAAGCCAGCTTCACAGCATAAATGTTTGGCTTCATAAAGTTGGAAAGAACAGACTCCACTTTTTGGAAATTTATGAAACTACAAAATTCGTGCGTCAGTGGTAAATTCCTACAAACTATAGAGTTCAACACTTCTTTGGCTTCCATCAAAAAGAAAAAAAAACACTTCTTTGGCTCTCTCTTATTATTATTGTATAAATTATTTCATGTCATAAATAGTTCTTGGTATTTCAAATTGAAGCCAAAGAAAGGTACAATCAATTATAATCAATTATAGTCTTTTATATTATAGAAATGCATACAATAAGTCAACTATTCACATTTTCAAAACCAACCATTGGAATTCAATACGTTTGATTAGTGAATAGATTTCAAGCCTTAAACCGATTAATCTCTAATCGAGGGTAAGTCATAGTTGAAGCTAATCACTCTCCTTAGATGCGTGTTAAGCGGGGATCGAATACAACCGCTCTTCCCACTTACGCATTTTGTATTGCCAACTGCGCCATTTTTCAATATCCATTCAAATGGATCACAAATAAACTTATGATCAAGCTCATAAAATGATACAAAAAATATACATCTATGTTATATGTGATCCCTTTTTTTTTGTTTAAACAATCAACAATTACATTTCAACTAATTCATTTCATCACTAACATCCAAAAATCTCAAACTTTTGCTACATAATCACTGAGTAGTAAATCAATAAACGTGAACTCAACTCCATCTCCATTGAAAAATATAAAATTTGCAAGTATACATTTACGAAACCAGAGAGTGTGAGTGATATTCAAAGAAGCGTAATGAGAATAAAAATAAGAAGAGCAGCAATGAAGGAGTACTTTAGAGCCGCCACCAGAATCGCCACCGCTATCAAGAACAGCTGCCCCAGAACCTGAACGCTTGCCCACGTCAGCAGCCCCGTCAATCCCACAGCGATCACGTTGTCCGGATCCGGGTTCAACAGATCGCCCCACCTCACATTCAATATCGGCCGCCGGTCTTTCTTCGCCTCATCCCCGCCGTCGGACCCGATTTCCCGCTCTCCTCCGCCGCCGCCGATCTTCGAATCTGGACTCGTATTGTTGTCGCCATTCGAAGCTAACAGCTTCAAATTTTGGGGGATTTTCTGGGATTTCGATATGGAGAGGGAAGAGGAGAAGAAGCTGAGATTTTGGTGCCGGAATTTTGGAGCTGCTAGTGGTGGTGGTGGTGGTGATGGTGGCTGTGAAAGGGAAGTGAGCCCTAACATTTTTATTTTCTCGTTGGTTTTAATTTGGGAACAGTTGAAGTAAGAAAAATGAGGGGTAATGAAATGAAGTTACGAAATTGCCCCGGAGGAAGCATGAATTTACAGAATTTCCTTAGCGATTTTTTAATACCTAAAATGCATAGATTATATATTATTACTCAAATGGTCGTGTGACAAGGATATAATCAATTGGGGTCCCACTTAACTCTGACTGACAAAGACATTGACGACTTAGCTAAAGAGTGTAGTACTCAGTTCGCAAACTGACTCGCATAACAAAATTCTGCACCACTTATACGACCAGAAGTAGCTAGAATATTGATGACCATACCGAAGGCACTAGAAGCCCCCCTTCAACTTGTAAAGACTCGACATCTACTCCTAACTGTCCCTTCTACTCCACCTGTTCTATCGCTTTTCTATTCGTCGGAGCCTCTACACTACTACCCGCGCTTCCACCACCCCTGCCCAACTGCACCGGCCATGCACCACTCCAAACAAGACCATTGTGGCCCCTCACCACTCATCCCACCCACTCTTTCTCTCTGAACTGAATAGCGCACCGTCCACGTTGTATCGATTTGATTATTATTATTATTATTATTATTACTAAAAAAAGAATGAAGTCCCCAAGGAATAACGCAATGATTAAGATATGCATCTCTATGTGAGAGGTCGTGGGTTCAACTCTCATTGCGTCGGGTGAAGTGAAGTTTTGAGTGAAATAAGAAAATCTACTTACTGTTATGTAACTCAACTGATAAAAAAATGGGAATAACAAGAGACTTTTTATTTAAGCTCTCAAACTATTTCTTTTATTTCTAAATGTTTTTCAAATGTAATCTTTAAGCTTTCAATATGGTCTTAATATGAACATATTAATACATATAAATACATCATCATATTACATATATGCAAATGTCTTTCAAATTAGTCTATCAAGTAAAATCATTATAATGTAAAACCATCATCATATTACATATAAATACATCAAATCACATCATATTTCAATCTTCTTTGGTGTGAAGGAACATTACATATGAGCCGTCCGATGAAAGGCAAAAACATCACATGCAGTGTTAGAGAGGGAGAGAGATAGAGACAAGAATTCAACAATAAAAGCAAAATTTGTATCTTTTTAAAATGGAGATTATATAATGATGACTCATAAAAAGAGGTCTCTCTTTCCTTTTATCTTTACAATTTCTCTCTCAAAATCATCATCCCATCAACATCATGGTTCATGCATCATGATAATCACAGTCGTCAAATTCCAATCTGGGACCCACCACATGATCACGGCCGTTCGTACAAGGGTGGTGGTGGTGTGACATAGATATGTGATGGTGATGAATGATGATGTGTACAGCTGTGTGGGGACCACACCCTCTTTTAGGCCAAGACAGACCCCACCCACGGACCCACCTCCATTCTCCAAAATATCATATTAAGTTACACATATTATTTTAAGCTTTACTATTTTAATATCAATTTTATTAGTACTTAAATCATTCATATATAGCAATTTTACTGTGTATTAGTCACTCCGTCCCAAAATGAGTGTCCTGTTCGTCTAAAAAAATTTCTCTCAAAATTTTGTCCTGTTTCTATTTTTAGGTTATTATATTATTGTTTTATCATATTACCCTTATCACTTATGCACTAAAGAAAAACCTAATCTGAACTGCACATGGGGTGTAGCAGGGAAAGTGAGGGTAATATTAGAAACACATTAAATCATTTGGTAATACTTAATTTTTGCAAAAAATAGAAACATGACACTCATTTTGGAACGGAGGAGTACTAATTTGGGATCACTTAACATCACCAAAATATTGTAATAAGTTATGGAAACTAGAAATGCATGTGCTTAAAAAGAACATGTATTTTCTACTTTTCAAAATTCACTAAGAATCGACTCATGTCTGCAATGAAATTGATGAGTGTCTTTGACCTATCAAATTCTACATTTTGTTATTCTTGTATCCTTTTTAACTTACCTACAGATATAAACAACCGCTCTATAATTGTATAAGAAATAATTTATTCATGTACCACTCGGTGCATGTCAAATGCATATACATGTGAAAATGAATCATGACCGTTGATTACTTCTGAAGGTACCCACTACCCTATCCGACTGAAAACCCAAGCTACTCAAATAATATGGATACTATCCACTTTTCAACTATCACAGTCAGACATGTGTCTTACATTTGACATGTAAGGCGGCTGCATGCGCCAAATTGCTTCTTAAATGTATTGTTAACTAGCGATAGATGTCTGCAAATGTCTTAAACACATGTATTTGAAACGCATACATACGCTAATACTGGTTGATAAGTTATAAGTGAAAGGGAGGGAGGCATGTCCATATCATATGGATGAGTGAGTGGTGATGAGGAATTGATAATAAGATAGCATGCAGAGCATGCAGGAGAGGATGAGGTCATGAGATGGAAATGAAGAGAGACCAAAATGGTGAGTAACACCTCTTGACTTCTGGGGTAAGCAATCACAGAAGAGATCTGACAACCCATCTCTTCTACTTTCTCAGATTCTTTCTCTTATATATATATATATATATATATATATATGGATTTGATGGCTTCAAATTTGGACTTATTGGCCACAACCCAACACCTTCTTCCTTACTCTTCTTCTCCATCTCTGCACTGCACCTCTTTTCTCTTGTCTCTTACTTTGTCTCCCAATTTTCTTTTGCTGTTTTTGTGCCTCTAATGTACATAAACCATGCAACTTTAATACTACTACATAACCAACAAGGTTCTTTTGTTTTTTCCTTATATTTTCGAAGAAGCGACACCATATATATAACTTTCAAGCATATTATCTAGCTAGTATTCAACGGACACTTAATTAAAAGTTGAAGTGACGACATGTGATTGACCGTTTGATAGCGCGAGACCAATGAGAGCCCTTTGGTATTGACCCTCAGGATGTGTATGTCATCCAATCTTCACAAGTGAAATGGTTTTTCGAGAAATGTTCATAGCGATAGAATATAGATGGTATTCTTGAGTTTTAGAAGGCTTTGGTCTTCCTTTTGGCTTTAAGCAATGAGCGATGATGAATGACTTGTGAAGAGCGTGATTGATGCTAAGTTTTGAAATAACTTTTGAGATCTTACTTTGAATTTCATGTTAAAGTACTTTCGGAAGTATTACCAGTGACCTAATACAAAGCTCCGCATAGGTATCCGCGGGGAGCCTTGGTGACATTGTGGGAGCTTTGCATGATGCTTTGTTAATCTCTTGGATTGGCTCGAAACCTGCCAAGTTAAAACCTATAGAAACTCGGAAAAGCAATGCACTCAACTAATATCATACTTTCCTTTGTTTGTTTTTTTTATCGTTTTCAGTAATTTAATTAAATATTTATCTGAATCGATCCTATGACGTGAACTTCACCGAGTCTTCAATTATATTTCCTTTACTAGATGAAAAGAATTACTTGCTCTTAATTTTTTCCTGGCCTATATATACAACTATAATAGGGCATAGTTAAATTGATTTACTAGATGTGGAGGATTGTTTAGGGCATGTCTAGGGTACCCACCACCATGTTGCCATGTCTTCCCCATATACGCCTATATTTGGATGGATGCAAAATATAGCTTCAAGAAAGTGAATTTTGATCCTTCCTATTCTATTTTTCTTTATTTGTTGCTAAATTCCAAAACCTAATGGAAATTTCGTCATCTCTATTTTCTCTTGGCCTCTTCTTCTCCCATTTATAGTTTGGTTTCATTCAACCCAACACATGCATCTTGTACGTACGTATATAAGAAACAACAAATAAATTGTAATTTAACAAATGTTTTTATATTACCTTAAATAAATTACATAGATAACTAATGACTAAGTCAAGGGTGAGCCGTAGTAAGAATAGATATACTCTAACTTGATAACTAGCAAATTCTTAAAAGTTGAGCTAATGGTAAATGGTCCATGTAAATGATACTCTTAAAATTATGAAGTTGATTCAAATTTTATTTTAAAAGTATAAACTCAAAAAGATGTGTAATTCCTCTTTGGACACTTGACTCTTCAAGTGAAGACAACTCTATTATTTTATCATAAATCTCGTCGTATTATTTGATGAAATTCGAACTCACATACAACTTAAATATTATGAAAGTTACATCACATAAATGCATATTCTATATGCTGTTTGAGAAATATATATCACATTTCAAATTATTCATGCAATTGTAAAGAAACACTATATATGTTATCGAAAAACTTGCCTCAACTCACATTTACATATTTTAAATAGTTATCGAATAAACTCTATTCACACACACAAAACAAAACAAAAAAAACTTAAACGTTTACACAGTATAACATAACAGTAAACAACACAATATAATAATACATGCAGCAGAAAAAAAAGAAAAAAAAGTAATTGACCAACCAAGGGGCTATTTAATATCATCACTGTTCACCATTTCATCAACATACTGTAGCTTCTACTACTGCACCTGACACACCATCTTCAACCTTCATGCTCTTCACTTTCAGCTAAACAATAACACTGCCCAAAACCAAACCCTAAGCTGCTTATTTCTTAGCTAGCCGCCACTTGAAAAAAGAAGAAAAGAAAAGAAAACAAAGTTGGTCAAAAGGTTAATTACAGAATTATTGTTGTTTAATGTCCCATGCACTGTACACGTGTCAGCCACTCAGAGCAGTCATCAGATTATCATCCTTGCGTAATGCTTTGCCACTTGTCACCCCCTCATTGGTCTCTCTTACCTCTACGTATAGCTCTTATTCCATTTTCCTTTTTAGAGAGGAAATAAAGAAGTGATGACAGTGTGATGAAAGGTGCGGTAGACTCGGATCCTGTCGCCCAACAAAAAGATAAAACCAAAAAAATAACTCTTATTCGTAGTGAAGTCTGTTCTTGGCCTCTTCTCTTCCCCATCTCCTCTCACTCAAGCTATAGCTTTTGTGTGTTTCTTTTTCATTTTTACATGAGTGAGGGCAATTACGGGTTGCCGGATGTGCGGCTTCTCATGACTGGGAGAAACGCTCATTTTCTCCCGGCCATGAGGGAGACTCCGGTGGTAGTCGAGCACTTCTCGTCTCACGACTACCACCGGAGTCTGACAGTAGCACCACTACCATCGCCCCACCACTTTGATTCTTTTAACAGTGGTGGAGGCGGTGGTATGTTCGGTGGTGCTACTGGTGGTGGCCCGCCGTCTCTAGTCGATTTCGGCCACCACGATTCATCGGCAGCTTCCACTACCACCCACACCGGAGCTCAGGCTATGTGCGGGCTCGAATTGGAGAGCGGATACAGCCTCGGAAACGATATCGGGGCCGGAAACGGACGGTGGCCGAGACAAGAGACGCTTACGCTTCTTGAGATCAGATCTCGTCTTGATTTCAAGTTCAAGGAGGCTAACCAGAAAGGACCATTGTGGGATGAAGTCTCAAGGTATATTTATTATACGTGTTCTTGAGAAAAAAAAAAAAAAACCCTAACACTGCTACATAGTACATACAATTGATCTCGATCTCTGTACTATGATTATTATTTTTTTTTAAATTTGGACCTGGTTTTAATTTCTTTATTTTACTTTGAAAAGTTGGGAAGCTTTTAAAGATTAAAGATTGTGTTTTTTTTTTCTTCTTCTTCTTTTCTGTGTGTTCTTGTTCTTGTTGAAAATGACAAGCCTTTCCAGTTAACTGGGTGTTGGGAGACCTAGGTGTTTCTTTATCTGAATTTTTCTGATCAATTTATTTAATTTTTTGACTATTGAGCTTCATTAAGGCCAAGGTGTACCCATTTGCTTGTTCCATGAGATTTGGAATAGTGTCTAGTACAAGGTAAACTTTACTTCATCAAGATTCAGTAGTTTCTCCTTGCTAGCTCATCACTTTGGGTCAAATGGGAAAAAAATGGCATCCAAGTGAATCTTGCATTGAAAAAAAAAAAACATTAATATTTTATGATATCTTGAAGATCATGTTTGGGAGGCAAGAATGTCCTTAAAATAGTTAAAACAATTTAAAAACCAATATCTTAATAATTAGCTCATATGAACATTTTGGATTTGCCTTTTATTTTCTAGAAAGACCTAAAATGTTAAAATTTGTTACTTTTTATTTGAATGTATGTTCATTTTGTTTTCTTGTGTTACGCATTATAAATTCTTAATAGTAGCCGCTGAGTGTTGAATCTCAGTGTATCGTGGTAACAAGATAAGATATGATCGTTGATGCAGAATAATGGCCGAGGAGAACGGGTATCAAAGAAGCGGAAAGAAATGCAGAGAAAAGTTCGAAAACTTGTACAAATACTACAAGAAAACCAAGGAAGGCAAAGCCGGACGGCAAGACGGGAAGCACTACCGGTTCTTTCGCCAACTCGAGGCCATATATGGAGAATCATCAACCAACAACCTCAATCAACTTCAAGAAACCAATCTAGTAGCTCTAAGGAACAAGAACATGTCTCTTCTTTACAATCACCAACCACCTCCTCACCAAGAAAATCAAGATTTGCCTCATCATAGCTTCCAAGAACACAAGATCTCAGAGAGCCAGCTCAGCTTCTCCAACAACAACAACTTGTCCGAATTCGAGACCTCGTCCTCGGACAACAACAATAACAATGATGATCAAGACCTATCCACCATTGCCTTCATGAAGAGCAAGAGAGTGGTTAGGAGGAGTTGGAAGTGGAAAGTGAAGGAGTTCATAGACTTGCAAATGAAGAAGTTGATGGAGACACAAGAGGCATGGATGGATAGGATGTTGAGAGCCATTGAAGAGAAGGAGAAGGAGAGGGTGTGGAAGGAGGAGGAGTGGAGGAGGCAAGAGGTGGCTAGGGTTGACCAAGAACATGAGTTTTGGGCCAAAGAGAGGGCTTGGATGGAAGCTAGAGATGTTGCTCTCATGGAGGCCTTGAAGAAGATCACAAATGTTGACAATGATCATAACAATGTTGACATGTTTTGTGACATCATGAACAAGATGATCAAGAGCAAGGAGGAGACAAGAACTTGCAATTACTCTCAGAAGCTGGATTTGTATCAAGAGGTTTCGAGATCGAAAAGGGCTCAAGAGAGTGAGATGATGAGGCTTCAATTGCAAGAACAAGAGGAGAATGTTGGAGGTGGAGGCATGAATAATGTGGTTTCTAACTCAAATGTGGGCTTTCTTCACATGAACAATGAAGAGATGTGGTGGGACAAGTATGGGTTGAAGCTTAGTAATCAAAAATACCAGCAAGGTTAAGTTCAAGAAAACCTATTTATATATATGTATAAATATGGTTTTTGTTTTCTTGAATCTTGATTATGATGGTGATGGTGGATATATGAGTAACTTTGTTGTTTTGATGAGGTAAGGATTTTGGAATTTTTATGAATTGTGTATTATGTGGATCACTTGAATTTAATTGCATGTCTGTGTAAGAAATCAGCATTACTTACCAGGATTTTCTCTTCCTCTTTATTTTGATTCTGTACAAAGAAAGTAATTAAAATATTGACACATATAGTAATACTATATGTTTCAAATACTATACAAAATGACGTGTAAATTACAGAAAAAAGACACATTAATTATTTTATTGATACGACTTGATTGAGTGTCACAATGCGTCGGTCATCGGCACCAAAAATTCATGAAAAATTGTCACTATGACAATGATAATTTTCGAATGTGTTTTGAATTTTATTCTAAGGATTTTTGTTGAAGCTAAAATAACTATGAAAATGCAGCAACTAGTTAAAATGAGTATCAGTACTGTTTTTCTTCATTCTTATAATAGATACAGTTCATTGTCAAAATTCTTGTTCAAAAGATTTTGGGTTCTTCACTTTTCTGATATGCAATCAAAATTTTGCAAACTAAAATAATATTTAGGGATATAAATCTTTGAATATATACTTTATCTGCCATTAATTAAGAATATACATTATCGCATCCCTGAGATGCAGACTTTTGTTCTTGATTTTGCTTTTCTATATGGGTTCTTTTTTTATCCTGAGAATTATTAATCCATTTTTTTAAAGTTTATTAAAAGGACCCAAATAAACCCCCACACACACATATAACTTTCCTTTTCAATATATGACTTCTATTTGAATTTCATTTATATTAAATAAATCATATAATCAATGAATTTGTCATAACAGTCACACAATTTTCTTGATATTCAAAATACATGATATATGATAATCATGTTAAGACATATAAGTATATGAAGTTTAGAATAAACCATTTTTTTCTAACAACTTATATAGAATTGTGTATATATAAAGATAGAAAGAGAAATGTATATATAAAAAAGGTACTGATGAGATTCAATTAACTTCGTATATATAAATAATATATAAACAGTACATTAAATTCAATTATATATATATAAAATAATAAAAAACTAGATTTTTAGTTTTTACAGTATCTGTGCATGAACACTGTAGAGTAAGTGGATACTCAAAAGAACAGTAGAGAGAGCAGAGGGAACAAAAGGGTAGAAAGTTGACCAATAATGAAGCAAGAGAGACAAAAAGAGAAACTGCCAAATCTAATTCTAAAAACACTTTTTCAACACATTCCAAACAAGGAACCAAATTAAGAATATAAAATCTTGTGCAACCATTTAAGTATATTATCTACACAAACCCTTTTTGCATATATCCATTACATAGTTGACCAACCAACGTACAATAAATTAATATTCACATATCGAACTCTCTTTTAATTTATATATCCAATCCATGCTTGCATGATTCCAAATTCCATTCCCACAAACTTATATAGCTTCAAATTTAAGGCATTATATATCATCACTTCCATCACTATATATTAACCTAACAAGAAAGAACTACAAGATTCAAGAAGCTAGCTTGCTATAGAATCATATATACGAGCAAATAAGCGGACATTGTTTTTGGGTAAAACTGTTCCATATTTGAATGTTTAAAAATTATTTTAGGTTATAAAAACAATCAACGACCAAACTGGTCTATATAAAAAATTTAGGAACCAAATTAATTTTTTACTAAAAAGTCATGCACAAACATACTTTTATATATCTTTAGTTGAACATTATAATGTTTACACAAATATTAAAATATGTACCTGAACAGTTTTTGTGTATACATTTATTTGTGTATTTAAGCATCTCCAAATTTTGGTCAGGTTCAACTAATCACAAATGATAAAATTAGTTCAAACCTAAGTGGGTTACTAAAAATCATAATATTTGTCATCAATCTTGAACGAATCGATGATCATGTAAGTCAGGCCAACATCTATTTCAACCAACTTTAATATAAAAGAAAAAAAATTAGAAACTAAGTGCACACATAACACATAAAAATAAGGAATTGATATCACATTTTTTATTCCAAAAAAAAAATGTCTAATAAAGTTAGTAACACAAAAGAAACTTGAGTGTCAAATTTTATTTGTTGAGATGCACAAGACAAGATATGCAACCAATTAGTTTCATTATGGGCCTGGTCGAAACCAGATTATGGAGTAAATGGGCCATCTAGGTTTTCACACAATTCCCACTAGTTTTTTCTCTCTTTTTTTCAAAATAAAATAATCAACTATATAATATTTATTGTTATATAATATCTAAAATGTAAGAGTGCCTCAGATTTGTTACATGATTAAAATTAAAATAATTTTGTTTCATTTTGGTCTATAAATATAAAGAAATCAATTCTCAACCAATTTTAAACCAATAAACAACCTAGTTGACTATTTGTACATGGAGAATAGAAAATCAATTATAGTGTACAAATTGTCCTGTGCATTATATATAGCATGAGACATGTGACACAATATATAATATAGTTGTAAAAAAAAAAATATCAGTCACCACTCACCAATCAACTAATATTAGTAGCTAATTTATGGAGCCATTGCTTTCTGATCAGTGTCACACTCAAGGTAGAGAAAAGAAAAAAAAAATCCAACCATAGCTTGTGTGTTAGGTATTTGTTTAATAAAGCCCTTGAAACCAATAAATTAGTATAAAAATTTCCCTTAAAATGTAGGTCACATTACAAACAGCCACCGCCTCATGTACCTGCAAATGCAACTTACATTAATTACTAGTCAATATTAATGGATTTAATATAATTGTTTTTTATATAAATAATATAATTGTTAGATATATAATAAGGTGTAGAAGGTAGGTGACAATATTGTTGGGGTTTTGGAGGTACCAAACAAACCACATAGATCAACCTACAAAATTCAAAATAGAGCCAATTACTTCATATGTGGTGTTTATGAGTCTTTGGTTTAATTTTTATCTATATAAAAAAGGCTAAAGTAAGAATTAAAAAATAAAAATAACCAATAAGATATAATTTTATAAAAAAAAAACTACTTTAAATAGTTAAACGAGCTCCCCTTAAAGTAAAGAATGCTAATAGGAAAGGAAAGGGATTAGAGCTCAAAATCAAAATTTTATGTGCTCTCAACCTTCGTACTCACGTTTTATTCTATTTGTGCGACTTGTACTGTTGTTGTGTGCAAGCCTTAAGGTACATATTTAAGTATTCAAGTGATATTCTAACCATGATTTATGAGACCATATAAAGTCTCATACTATATATTTTTTCGATTTAATTCGTATTTTAGTATTCATCCGGCCCTAAGTTAAATGGACTGATCAATAATATTAAAATCAGAATTAATAAATTAATAGACAAAGTACGAGGGATTGAGGGTATTAACTACATGAAGCTCTAAAGTTATGAGTAACATGTAATTAAACTCAAACTAATGATGCTCTAATTGCAATATAAATAGCTATTAAATATTTATTTGAGTAACCCATTCAATTAACCTCAAATTAATGATGCTCTAATTCAAAAGAAACCTCACATCATTTGCTCTATGCTGATCCAATTATGTCTATATGCTGATTCAAAGCAATTATTTGATGTTGAAGATTAAGAATTTTTTGTTCTATGGAAATTATTCATTTAGTGTGGAGGCTAAACTAATAAAGACCAAATACTGAATTTGTAGAGAAGGGTTTTAATTGAAAGTTGAAATGAAACATCCCACACCAAGTACTTTAATTATAATTTATGCTGGTTCTAGAATGTCTAATTTTCACATTAATGTGTGCTCATATTAATACTTGGAGTTTTGAAACAAACATTTCTTAAGTTGAAGTTTGACTTGGAGGGTAAAAAAAGGAATGTTAATTATAAATTATGGTTGTGCAATTCTTAAGAGCGAGCTCGACACGTACACAATTGTTAGTTTTTTAGATTGGCATTCTCCTCACATGGAGCTCACAGGAGTAGACAACATAAACGGGCCGCTTTCGAACCTAGACTATGATCAAAATCTGTTCTGATAACATGTTAAATTTGAATAGTAGCAGTTACATAGCATTACTAAAATATCAACTTTGTTAGTAGAGTTTGACTTTTACAATTATATTTTTCTAATATAGAGACACTTTATTACCAACTTCAACAATAATAACTTAACATTTTATTAAAATTTCACTTCAACTAATTTGTGGCAACTGAGCGATCTGTTGTACATAATTATATTTTAAATAAATGGTCGTACTTCTTTGAATTATTGCTCTCATCCATCTACACTCCATAGTTGTCAATTCATCATTTTCAATTCCAACATCCCAAAACTAGTTATTTTTGCCTAATTATTCAATTAATTATGTTGAGATAATTAAGCAAATGCATGAATGGTTCCTTAAAACAACTTTGTAGGGTTTGTCAATTATTTGTAGAAAAATAGCGTAGGTGGCCAAAAGTAGGGGAACAAGTCCTTTGTATAGCCACATCATCATCAATGCCGTCTTTTGCTAGTGCTTCTCTGCTTCCATTAATTACAATATTGCCACTACCATGCATGAAGGTTCACAAATAAATAATAAACCCAGTTGGTCACACTTTATCCACTGTGATTGTGAGCCACACCCACAATCCATAGAGTTGTTTGTAGTATATAATATTAATGGTGTGTAGTTGTGTCCATTTAATACATGCAACTGTCTCCTTCCCTCCCACCTCACAAGCTTTCATTTTTTTTTTGCTTTTTGGGTTTCAATTTCTTGTCAACTATAGTCTCTGGTAACCCAATTGTTGCAAAAATTAACTATTACATTTATTAATTGATTATTGTTTCCCAAAGTAAACCAATTATATGATCACATCTAGGTTTGAGTTAAAAAAATTTAACTTGAACAACTCCGTTATTTGAATAGTTTAAAGGGTATCTCGATAAATTTAGCATCTCTTTCTTAACACCTTCAGTTATTATGCTCAATGACGTCTCTACAAAAAAGACTGTAAATTTTTTATTGTCTCTCTTAACGTACATCTGATCCATTAAAGATGCTTTTAATAATTAAATAAGATTGATTATGATTGTCACAACTTTAAATAAATTCTCAATTACGTAGGTACCAAACATGCTAGATGATGATTTCAATAGTATTTTTATAACAACTAAGTTATCATTCAACATATGATCAAGATGATACAAGACTAAATATACTATTATTGTTTTTTCCCCAAAATACAAAAAAAAAAAAAAAAAGACTTATTATGAGAAGTTACAAATTCTCTTTACCAATGACCATGCATGTGAAATCAGTGGATGAGAGAAAACACATGAACAACACAGTCTGGCAATGACACATGAATATCTAGTTATACAAGTTCCTTTTATTTCTGTACAAAAACAGAAGAATTTAGAGGACTGTCCCAAAACAATTCTCCACCTTTACCATCTGTAACTCAATAATATTGCATTTATCACCATCCATCTACTACTACACTAACACTACTAGCTAGGTAGGGTTTGAGACAGCTTTTATTGAACCCACCTGTAATTTCATGCTCTCAACACTTCTTATACTCTTTTCCATCAACCCTCACCTCCCAAACTCTCTCTCTCTCTCTAAATCCTCCAAAATGAACACAACCGCCATTTTTGCTTCCTCTTCATCGTTCTCATCCTCCAACTACATCGTCTTCACAGCCCTAGCTTTTGTTGTCTCTGCTTTTCTCTTCCTCGTCAAGTCCAAGTCCAGCTCCAAGCGGCCCCACCTCCCTCCCGGCCCTCCGGGATGGCCCGTCGTCGGAAACCTCTTCCAGGTCGCCAACTCCGGCAAGAACTTCTTCGAGTACGTTAAGGAGCTCAAAGAAACATATGGGTCGATCTTCACTTTGAGGATGGGTACGAGGACGATGATTATTTTGAGCGACTCCAAGTTGGTCCACGAGGCTCTTATTGAGCGTGGCACGCTTTTTGCGACCCGACCCACCGAGAACCCGACCCGAACCATCTTTAGTTGTGACAAGTTCACCGTCAACGCCGCCTTCTACGGCCCGGAGTGGCGGTCCCTCCGCCGCAACATGGTGCAGAACATGCTGAGCTCGAGCAGGCTGAAGGAGTTTCGCCAGGTGAGGGACAACGCCATGGAGACCCTCATTAGCCGGATCCGGGCCGACGCCGACGCCAACGAGGGCGTCGTGTCGGTCCTCAAGAGTGCCCGCTTCGCGGTCTTTTGTATCCTCCTGGCCATGTGTTTCGGGCTCGAGATGGACGAGGAGACGGTGGAGAAGTTTGACGAGGTCATGAAATCGGTCCTCATCGCCTTGGACCCGAGGATCGACGACTATTTGCCGATCCTCAGTCCGTTTTTCTCCAAGCAGCGCAAGAAGGCCTTGGAGGTCCGCAAGAACCAAGTTGAATTCATTGTCAGATACATTGAGCGTCGCAGGCGGGCACTACAGAACCCGGGGTCCGACAATATAGCCACCTCGTTTTCCTATCTAGACACTCTTTTTGACCTCAAAACTGAGGGCCGCAAGACGGCCCCCACGAACCCGGAGCTAGTCTCTCTCTGCTCCGAGTTTCTCAACGGCGGGACCGACACCACCGCCACCGCCCTTGAGTGGGGGATCGCGCAGCTGATCGCGAACCCCCACGTGCAGGACAAGCTGCACGAGGAAATTAAAAACACTGTCGGAGACAAAAAGGTGGACGAGAAGGACGTGGACAAGATGCCGTATCTGCATGCCGTCGTAAAGGAGATCTTACGTAAGCATCCGCCGACATATTTTACGCTCACCCATGCAGTGACGGAGCCGACAACGTTGGGAGGATACGACGTGCCAAAAGGCGTCAACGTGGAGATTTACCTTCCGGGAATTGCGGAGGATCCGAATCTCTGGTCGGAGCCGGAGCGGTTCAACCCGGACAGGTTTTATTCCGGAGCGGAGGACGCGGACATAACCGGAGTGAAGGGAGTGAAAATGGCGCCGTTCGGCGCCGGCCGGAGAATCTGTCCGGGGCTCGGGATGGCGACGGTGCACGTGCACCTCATGCTGGCGAGGATGGTGCAAGAATTCGTGTGGTCGGCGAACCCGCCGGACGGCAAGATCGACTTCACCGGAAAGTTGGAGTTCACGGTGGTGATGAAGAACAGTCTCAAGGCAAAGGTGACGCCGAGGGCTTGATTGAGATCGGTGAAAAGATTGGAGGGCAAAAATGGAAAAGGAGGTGAATTATGAGAATATTTGGTGATGGTCTTATAATGTTTTTCTCTTTTTTTTTTTTTTCTTCTTTTTTTTTTTGTTTTATTAATTGAAATATGTTACAAGAATTGGGTCTTTGAGGCCCTTTTAATTGTGTGATTCATAATTCCATTTCACTTTAATGGATTTTGCTTAAATCAGTGTGAGATGTTGCAACTTAATAACTTAATTTTAGTTTTTTTTAATAATTTTTCGTAATATGATATATATGCGATAAGATTTTATTTATAATCGAATTTAATTGTTTGAGAAACTCCTCTTTTTTATTTGAAAGTTGTGGAAAATGGTGCAACAGGTCACATGACAGAAGTGAGCGAAGACAAAGATTTGGATCCTAAGCTGATAACGTACAATGACTCAATCAAGTAGGTTGGGTCCATACAATTACTTGCATGTGTTAGTCGATCGAGCTAACCTGCTTTACTCGTCTATGTCACAAAGTTTGGTCCAGTGTATCACGCGTATATAGTGCACTATTGATGTGGCTTCGTTTGGTTTGATGGTGGCATGTAAGTGACATGTGGCGGTCGTCTGCCATGGCTCCAAGCGCATGAGTAAATGCGTGAGAATTAACTTTGGGTTCCTTTCGTGCATTCTTCATGTACTTTTGATCTTTTGATGTTTTGATTCAACTCTCGTTTTGATTATTTTTCATATGTCTCAAATCTCCATATCATTGTACTAAATAATTTATTGAGATTTTTAATTAGAATATTTTGGGACCAAGTTTTTATTATATCCAAGTATACCTTTGATGTCCTCTACGTACCTCTATATATCTTGATTTCAACTCCAAAATTTGAGGCATTTAGGGCGAATATGAGTGCATGTACAAAGAGTTCACAATTTGGAACCAAACTCGATATATAGGTACATGACGTCCGACCCTAATCCAACTTGTAGTAATTGGTTGGGTCAAATTCATTATGTAAAATTTCGGATCGGCTAAACCCGCAAAATCAAGACGTTTGATACATAAAACTTGAAACCCGACATAACTGGATCAAATCCGATCAACCCAAAGACATTATAAGATCAAGTTAGAGTTCAACATGTCGAACTTGGCTCTCACCCGACCCGAACTAGACACATCATGTGTGCACGTGGCTAACTTCTCATTGAATTATTTTATTAAAAAACGACATGAATCATGATCAGTTTGGTTTTTTGAATTTCTCTAGGAGTATATAATAGGAAACGCTATTTAAAAAAAAGGATTATTTATAGTATGATATATATAGTAAATTTAATAGACTCGTGAAGGTAGGTGACAATAGTACCCATGATAATAATGAAGTGTCTCCTGTAGCAACCAAAACGAACTAGACACATCATGTGTGCTTCACATTATGTTTTGGCTAAATTCAAAAACAAAAATTAGCGGTTATTAATGGTAGATGAAGTGTGACCACTTCTTCACTTAAATATTTATTTATGAATATTTAATGAGATGCAAAGTGATCATATTATTGTTGCTGCACGAAGTCGGTGGAGCAAGGACACTGGACTCGCGCGACCTTCTAACCGGCAATTCTCGGACAACACCTGCGAAACAAGGCCTGATGGAGGTTGTCTCCTTTAGGCCCCTCCGACGCCCAAGTCAGA
>JAYMTF010000111.1:0-52909 GCA_036897485.1 Pelargonium nanum
AATAAATAAAAAATTAAATATTGCTCTAAAATTTGAGGTAGTGACACGTGGCAGTTTTGTTACTGTTTTATATATAGTAATAGATTTTGAAAAATAATATATATTAAAAATAAGAGGGTGACACTTTTTGATAGACAAAAGAGTATTAATTTGAAGTGTTTCTTTTAATAACAACAAAAAGAGAGAATGTTTCATTTTCTTTCTCAAACTATCTATTTAATTTAGTATCTACTTTTTTTTCATGTTCCATGTGTGGCATCTTTATCGCCATTGTTTTTTTTCTTCATAAAATACAACATCATCTCTTTATATGAGAGTGGCGTGTTTCATAACATGATGTGTTTGGTCATTGTCACGTGTACACCGCATCGTCAACTTGTGACTGGTCAAAATATCTTTGAAAATGTAAATGTTATGTAAGTTTAATTAAGTTGTCAATCACAGATAAGACTAATTTAAAATAAATTTAACAATAGAGATAGTATGCCGTTTGGTGACTAAATTGAAACATAAACAACAACAGGTACCATTTTGTGACCAAACTTAAATATTTTCTATTAAAAAAATACTTATTTTCATATAAAGATAATATAATCTAAATCAACTTTGGTTTAAAAAATCAATTTATTTAGCTTTGAAATTAATTAATAATTAATTCCCTATAAAAATTAATAACTTATCACTAATATGATATCATGCCAGTCTAATCGTAAAAATATTCCAAACAAACAAACAAAAAAATTATTCTGTAGAACTAATTCTGGATGTCGGACTTCGTTCAAAAAAAAAAAAATCTAGATGTCGGACAAGACAAATTCCATCTTCATTATAAAAAATAAAAAATAAATAAATAAATAAAAGTTGATGAATCAACAAAAATGGATGATGCAGTTGGGAATGGGAAGTGCGGTGGAGACACTATGCGGGCAAGCCTACGGTGCCCAACGGAACGAAATGCTCGGCATATACCTCCAAAGAGCCACCATCGTCCTCTCCCTCACCGCCATTCCGATGACCGCCGTCTACATCCTCTCAAAGCCCATCCTCCTCCTCCTCGGCGAGCCCACCGCCGTGGCCTCCGCCGCCGCCGTCTTCGTCTACGGCCTCATCCCCCAAATCTTCGCCTACGCCGTCAACTTCCCGATCCAGAAGTTCCTGCAGGCGCAAAGCATCGTGGCGCCGAGCGCCTACATATCGGCGGCGACGCTGGGGGTCCACCTGGTGCTGAGCTGGCTGGCGGTGTATAAAATTGGGCTGGGCCTGATTGGGGCCTCTCTGGTGCTGAGCCTGTCGTGGTGGATCATAGTGGGGGCCCAGTTCGGGTTCATATTGATGAGCCGTCGGTGTAAGAGCACGTGGAGGGGGCTCAGCCTGCAGGCTTTCTCTGGGCTGGGTGAGTTTGTGAAATTATCGGCTGCGTCGGCGGTGATGCTGTGCCTGGAGACGTGGTACATGCAGATTCTTGTGTTGATCGCTGGTTTGCTTCCCGATCCTGAGCTCTCCTTGGACTCTCTTTCCGTATGGTAATGTGCTTGCCACTCGCTACAATTTAATTAACCGTTGGTTTAGTTTTGTTATAATGAATGGGTGTTGTGGAAATATGCAGCATGGCAATATTGGGATTATTGTTCATGGTTTCAGTGGGGTTTAATGCGGCTGCAAGGTCAGTACATTTCCAAATTATATGGAATATTGATTAGGAATAATTATATATTACTATCTTGTACTTGTCACATGTTGTAATGAATTATCTTAAATTCAGTGGTTGACTAAAAAATTTCAAGATACCGGGATCAAGTAATTCTATCATTGTAGTTACCTTAAAATGAGGGATCAATTAGGTATAATATGTATATTTTCTTAACAAAAGTTTTTATTTAAAATGTGAGGTCAGCTAACCACACAACTAACCATGTGGGTCCGCCACTGCCTAAACTTATCATGTACTATTTTTCATTTATTTAGTCAGTTAATTTGGACAGAATTTTTTGAAAATGTCAATTGTAAAAAGTGACAAACAGAGGTTAATCTAAAATTGCAAAAAAGAAGACAAGAATGACAAAATTGATATTTTTGAAAAGTTTTATCAAAATTAATTGAAGGAGTGAATGAAAAATTATTCATAATAGTCTAAAGTTAAAAAAAAAAATTTATAATAATCTATTGTAAAATGTTACAAATACATGTAGTCATCTGTAATTTATTAAGGCAATAAAATTATATAATTGCATGTATGTACGTACGTAGTGTAAGGGTGAGCAACGAGTTGGGAGCAGGAAACCCCAAGTCAGCAGGATTTAGTGTGGTGATGGTGACTTCGGTTTCGTTCGTGATAGCTGTAATGGAAGCCGCGGTGGTGCTCTCTCTTCGTCACGTGATAAGCTACGCCTTCACCGAAGGAGCCACCGTGGCCAATGCTGTCTCCGACCTCTGTCCCTTCCTCGCTGTCTCTCTCATTCTCAACGGAATTCAACCCGTCTTGTCCGGTAAATAACTACTGTCTGTGACTAACCAATTACATCATCATATTCAGCTGAGCTGAGCTGTTGGTTTTGTTGAAATGAAGGAGTGGCTGTGGGTTGTGGATGGCAAGCATTTGTGGCCTATGTCAATGTAGGATGCTATTACATTGTTGGGATTCCATTGGGTTGTCTTCTCGGATTTAAGTTCAACTTTGGTGCCAAGGTCTTCTTTTTATCCTTCCAATTCATCAAATCCATGCTTCTTTCTTCTTCTTTTGTTCATATATATGATAGAATATCAATCGATACAGGGAATATGGACCGGGATGATAGGAGGAACTCTGATGCAGACCTTGATTTTACTGTGGACAACGTATCGAACAGACTGGAATCGAGAGGTTTATTTTTGCTCTCCTGTATTGTAAATTGCTTCAATACAGCTGCTTTTTCTAAGGTTCTAACAAGAATGCACTTATTGCTTGCAGGTGGAGAAAGCCAAGAATCGTTTGGATAAATGGAAGGACAAGGCCCAAGAGCCTCTTCTCAAGAATTGATTCCATCACACTGTTATGTACTATGAATGCTTAACCTCCCCCATATGTATCTATCTATCATTCGGCTTTGTTCCTTAATTACAAACTACATAGTAAAAGGGACAGTTTATTTCTGAAAACGAATCGGTTCATAATATAATTATGGACCCTAATGAGTATTTAAGCAGACAAAAAAGAACAAATTGAGCACGTTTTTCTCTATATGCAAAATGCAATAACCAATGACCCAATAGCTCTTCACTTGATGGCACGAAATGGATATCATTTGCTAATCCTAAAAGATCCCAACTTACGACGCCACGAGGACAAAAGTAAAACAAAACTACACTAGAATCATTACCAAATCGTAACAAATTCGAAGCATGCATTGACACATCAGTTCTCAAACAAAAATCACATTTTATTGGCATTGCTTCCAAGTAGTTCAGATGAAGTACATCAGAGGTGAATTTTTGTTCTCTTACAACATTCTTTTCCCTGCAATACTCGTAAAGTAACAAGAAAATCATGACAGGAAACATCGAAATCCACACCAAAGAACAAACCAAGTAAACTAGTGTAATAATAAAAGTAGGAGTTTATGACAATGCAAGTCAAATTAGACACAATCTGCTCATTTCTCCATAGTGGTCCTAGTTATGTTCGCATCAATGTTTCAGTATCTGATCCAGTTTGTCTACCTGGTTCAAGTTGGTAGGCATCTTCTGCACTTGGGAATCACTCTCAGATCTCCTTGTATGTTTGCATGTACTGAAATATAGTCCGTAGACCGTCAATTGGTATCAGGAAAACTAGAATAGTAATCAATGAGATATAAAAGTTAACTGACTTCTTTTTTTCCTAGTAAAAAAATAGGGTATAGCATCAAATTGAGCAAAAGATGTGGAGGCTCCTAGAAGCTACTGAGAATGCTAACTCAACTAAAGAAATTAATATGAAGAGAGGGGAAAGACCAATTTCACAAGATGCCTTATATTATGAATTTATTGACAGCAAAGTATTCATTTTGTCAGCATCTAATTAAGTTCTCAACACAAAAGCCTAAGCTATTAGGTGGTGCATGTAACCCCAGAGGTATATACAGGTTGCTCTCTCTCGAATCCTTATGGGAGAGCTCCAAAACTGAGTTGATTTCCGTGGCAGGAGTCATCATCACAATACTCACTTTAAGTCTCAAGAATCAAGACACCACATAGTAGGTCCAGCTCCCAGGTAAGGTCAATTAATATTATCAAGGGATAGGATATGATGAGGGATTTTTTGCAAGTGTAACACAGAAAGATGGTAATAAATAATAAACATTACCAGTGAAGGGCCTTGGGTTTCCTCACTATGACTGTTGACCATAATACCGTATCAGCATTATTTTATAACAAATTCTGTAGCTGGATTTCCCCTTGCAAACAATGCTCCAATTTGTTGCACTCTTCAATGACCTGTAAAGGCGAAATAGTCAAATTCGTGAACCAACAACTATGGTTACTTTCTTAACAGCTTCCAAATAACTCTTACCACAAATAAATGTTGGATAGAAATGATTCTTCAACTATATCTGCTAATCAGCTATAGCCTTGTAGCTTGTGATCGAGACCCTTCATCATTGTACCGAGTTTCAATAGGGTCGACCAGCTTTTACCACAAAAATTTATCAGTATCGAAAAGGAAACTTTTCTGCATACTTTCTATGAGAAAATAACTAATGTTTTAATGTCACCTTTTTAAGAGCTGCTAGTTTCTCAGTATAAATGTATTCAGACTCATCAGCTCCATCTTCGTAAAGCCATTCCTCAGTCTCTTGAAGATTTCTGGAGATTTCTTCCCTTTCTGACTCAGTGGTGATACTACTGTATGTATATAGAATCTAAAGGCAGTAACTGTGTTATTAAAGTATTCAAGGCAAGAAAAAGGGTCTAAGAATTTGGAGTTAAACACTATTCATGAAAAGAGGATTTAAATTGAATACTTGGAGGCACAGAACAGATGTGTCTTTAAGTTGAAGTTTTTACTAAAATGCTTACTTGATTGAATATTATTTAGAATGAGTTAGATAACATAAACAATGTGGCCTAAAAAGGCATTAACATTTATTCATGATATGGCGATAATAAATATTATAAAAAAACATTTATTCATGATATAATATGCAAATTTTTCAGGCACAACCACCCCATTTAAAACACCATGTTAAAGCATTAATTAAATCTATCTCAATCCTAGAGAGAACTTTGCAAAAAGTCAATAAACATGCATGGTAAGATATCATAAGTCGAAAAGCAAATATGAAGGCAGTAACAAAAAAATAAAGTTGATACTGGCAGAGATGGGAATTTATGAAGCTTTGTTTGCAATATCATTTGTCCGGCAAAGGAAAAAAAGAGTGCATTGCAGCTGAAGCACCATTTGTCTTTGACAATGATGCAAGTGAAACGAGAAAAGGAAAGAAAACATATAATGGTACAGGACCTAGGGTGCATACTTCAAACATCTAGAGTCCAACTAAATGCATGAATTTAGAGGCTCAAGTATAAGCTGCTATGTCAAGGTACACGTAAAACCTAAATTCCAATGAAATTTCTATATATTAATTCTCTCAAGCATGATCTAAGCAGGTCCTCTTTCTGTAATGCCTAACTTGTCTTAATTACAGAAATTCTCTATTTCTTTTCTCATTTTGTCTTCCCTCTAGTAACTGTTACGAAGTGAACAAAAGCTCTCATTTTGTCATTAATTTGTCTATATTCATGCGTCATGCCCTATTTTTTTGTCATAAATCCTAGATTCAACTAGCACACACTGTTCCTTTTTACCTTATTGCGCATCTCATAGACATAAGACTCCAGAGCATTTTTTTTATCTTTGGTTCGCTCCATTTTTAAGTCTTGATCTGCCAGCTGGATTTCTTTCTCTCCAGCTTCTAAGAGCTCAGCTTTTGTCAGCCCACCATAGACACTCTCACTGACCGGAATATCCAGCCTTTTGATAGTTTTGCCCTTTCTCACTCCATCGGCCTGCACAAATGACAGTTACAAAAAATTACGACAGTTTCTTGAAATCAACAAGACCCTTTTCGTGGTGTGCTACACAAAATACGAGAGTCTCTTCTAGTAAATATGAAAAGGGAAGCCAAAAGTGAGAAAAACTGGTACTGATCAGCCAGAGCCAAGTAACAGAAAACAAAGAGAGGTAATATCTATGTATTGGGGTTTATGAAAATCACAAGGCAAAATCTAGATACTTCTACTGCATAGAATCAGGGAAGAATGGCATTCAGCTGAACTTACTGCTGGCATAGATGAGCGTTTTGACTGTGAAAGATTACTATCTTCAGCACCATTTGCTAAAGAAGGGCCAGCATCAGAGTTTGTCTCTGTCTTTATAGAGGTCATGTTAGCATCAACATCATCTTCTATTTGCTGATACAACAACAGAGATTTATAACACATTAGTGCAATTTCATGCTAAAATACTGAAGTCAATATGATTGCAGAGAGAATTGTGAAAAATTGTAAACTTACTGAAGCTGACTCCACAGTAACAATGCCATGGAGGTTCAGTTGAACTCTGACTTTAATTTTTGCCGTTTCCAAGCGGGAAATATGGAAAGGGCCAATCTACAAAAGCAGACTTATAAATTTTAAATAAATTAATAACAAACTTTACCAGACAAGAAATGCAGCTGCCTAAGTAGCTATAATTAAACTATGTCAAAAGGAAATGATACAAAAAAATATGTGACTGCATCTGCCCTTAAGAATATTGCAATGCATCATTTCCATAGCAGGGGTCCTAATGACAATAAAATAAGACAAATTGAATATAGTCCTGCAATATTATTAATTTAATATCAATGTACATCTTGATTAATGTATATCCTCAGTCCTCTACATTATTTTAGACAGGACAGTTTACAAAATTCAAATAACGAAAGAGAAAACAAATCATACCAAGGAACCCAAGCACAGAACACAATTTAACAACAATGAAATTTATAGCTTCCAGTTTAAGCATCAAAACCTTTATTCCAGCTATAGATTTATCAATCTCAAGATAATCATATGAAGTATAATATCATGCATTCCACTGCAATAGAGTGAACGCACAACAAACATGATATAGCACTTCACACATCATCTAACATAAGTACATAACTCATATTTACAAATAAATAAACATGCTTAAATTGTAGGCATACCGTAAAAGTACTAATTTTATTTGATACAGCAGGTGGTAATTCATTGTCCCCAGCATAGAATGCTTCCATATGAAACATATCTTTTCTATGCAATGTAATAATCTTAACACTTGGAAATGGTTGTCCTTTTGGGAAAAGCATGCTGTTTGACAATGTGCAAATAGGGCCTTTATCTGATGAGAATCCAATGGAGAAGGGAAATGCATCTTGAACCTGAAAATGACAATGATGCAACAAAATTATAATCTTTATGTGGTAATAATAGTATGTGTGCGTGCACGCGTGTAAGAATCATATATCTGCGAATAACAGGAGGTGAGCCTTGCCATGAGTATAAAGCAATGAACTCCATATCCTTTAAACCTAACTCATTTATGTCATGTGAAGCAGTTCACCTCAGTTCATTACCTACCTTTCTTGAAAATGTGCATAATTATGGGTGGTTGACTCCCCTAAACATAGTAGGAAGTGAAAATAACCAGACCGAGTTGAACTGGCTGAAATCCAAGCCAAGCTGTGAAAGAGGTCGTGACTTGTAACTATGTTTCGAGAAATTGGCATTTTATGTAATGGAATATGCAAGCTCAAACAATCCAGTGATCCACTGCCCATGATGTTCCAGCATGCACTATTTTCATGCATATACATTCACAAGAATAACCAGTTTCAGGGTGTTTGGCATAATCGTCTACTAAATTGCTTAATACATCCGACTCAAAAGTCAAAACCAATTCGCAATGTGCCTACATGCTCCTATTACTTATGAACTAGCAGAGAGCAGGATGTCCAATCAATGTTACGTTACTTCAACACTCCCTTTTCACTAACAAGATAGACAATAGTATAGGCCCTACATGTGGACTAGCACAATTGGGGTAAATAAGCAAATAACTGATGTGACAAAGCTCATATCTAAACATGATATAGAACAATGTTAAGACATCCAACTAAAAACCATTGAAGCACGAGTTTTGGTACGAGTACCCGATACGATGTATAGCATCTTCATAAACCCAAGTACAGGTACGTAGGGTTACTTATAATTCAAAAGTAATATATAAATATAAATTAAAATTTATAATGATGCATGTTAAAAATCATCATTAGTGGCTAACAACCAGTTAAAATAATAATAATACAATTACAGTTTCCATATTCAATATCTATTTTGACCTCCAAATATAAGTCTTAATGCAACAATTTCATGTTCTAGGGTAGAAGAAAATTGTAGCATTATTATTTTAGTTTTACTTCAAAAAGAATTATAAGTACCCTAAAAGTACTCGTATTATATTTTGATTTCCCTCAAAAATACCAAATGAAAAGCACTATTCACCTAATTTGGGTTAGTACCCAATGTGTACCCAGAGTTGCATAATAAGCACCAGTACTCAGTACTGGTAGGTCATCCTCCTCGGAGCACCCGTGCTTCATACCTCAAAACAAACTGACAATAAGTCAAGAAACCCAAAACAGTTAAATCCCAAGGAACTCCATATCTACTTTCAATAAGGGACTATTTACCAGGAGTCCAGGACTCATAACCCCTAATTTTAGTCTTTTTAGAGAACAAACTAGTCTCAACCATTGTTTAAAGAGGTAAAAAAATTCATTGGGTAGTACTACAAAATGGAAGAAAAAAAATATTTACATTTTAAACCCTCCATAAATGACTCATTTCATACCCCCAAAATGGTGGGAGACTTGTGCATTGGCCCATTGGGCCGCTAAAGAGATTGAATGACATCAATTACAAAGAAATATATATTTTAGAAGAGATATAAAAGCACAAATTCCACTGCGGGTGACTATAAATGGTAGCCTCGTTTGAATAAGTATGTATTCCAGAGAACAATCATGAATCACAAACTCAGAGGTTTAACCAAAATAAAAAAGACGTGACAACTACAATTTACTGTCACCCAAGTTATCGTCTTAGGAATGCTTAAATCAGTAATGGGTAAATAAAACATGTATATCACTATATCTATGAAGTAAGATGCGAACCTCATACTCTCTAACACGGAATATTGAACTGAGCATTGCACACTGCAAAGCACAACCACGTGCCACACATTCACTAGCATTTATTGTCCGGCCTGGTTCTCTCTTGAAAAGAGAAGCTAAAATTCTTGTAATAGCCGGTGTCCGCGACCCAGAACCAACAAGCTCAACTGCATGAATCTTATCCACAGTCAAACCAGAGTCGGCCAAAGCCTTTTGACAAGGAATGCTAATCCTTTCCAGTAAATCTGATGACAGCCTCTCAAAGTCCTCCCTTTTGATAAAACCTTTTACGTCTTTCTCATCCATCAGGCATTCTATGTTAAGAGGTGCCTCCGCATTTGCACTCAAAACCTTCTTCAGTTTTTCACATGATGCCCTCAATCTAATCGATGCCTTGATATTTGAATTGACATCAATATTGTACTGATCCTTGAACTGTGCAGCAAAATAATTGAATAGCACCTCATCAAAGTCTCTGCCTCCCAAGTTGTTATCAAAAGCATGAGATATTATCTTCATTTGTCCACTCTCAAATGATGCAATACAAATCTGAGTATCACAGTGACCAATATCGACAAATACAACATACGTCGGACCCAGATTAGATAAATCAGTCTTGTAAATACCGTACCCAAGTGCAGTAGCAGTACAGTCATGCATCAATCTCAACGGCTTAAGTCCAGCAATGGCTGCTGCATCCAAATAAGCACGCCTCTGCAAGTCCGTGAAGTAAGACGGAATACCAATTACACAATCCAAAATGGGCATCCCAAGATTCTTCTCAGTTATCTGCTTCAAATGTGAGAACAACATTCCCAATATCTGAGTTGGAGTAAATGAATGGGTTTCACCCATGTAGGGTAAACAAACCAAAATGCCCCCATCGTGACCTTCTACAGTCTCGAAAGGGAATAACTTTATGTCATTCTGAACATCCGGTTCCTTAAACTTCCTGCCAATTAATCTCTTAACCTGAGAAACCGTGGATTTGGGGTTCATGGTCAAGGAAGCAGCTCCGGCTGAGCCAATGAACCTCTGCTTCTGTCCAAAGGACACGATTGCCGGTGTCTCACGGTTGGATTCATCATTGAGCAGCACATCTATCCCACGCTCCTTCACAACTGATATAACACAATTCTCATTCCCAATATCAAAGCCCACCACGCTCATTTCAACAATATCAGTCTAAACCTCCACACCCTTAAAACTAAAAATACTCAGTGCAATGTCAGAAACAAGAAAACCCAGATTTGATCCACAAAGCTGAAAAATCACAGAATCTTCGCCAGGTGAAATTTGAATTTCCCCACCACACCAAAAGCAGCTCAATTGACCAAAGGTTCAGCAACAAACTGCTCAAAGCGACAGCAAGTTTCACAAGTACGGGTAGCTATCAACAACACAATGCATCAAATCAGCTGAGAAATTAAAATCAAACAACCAACGAGCAAAACTATATAATTAGCATTAGTGACGAAACAGCTGCAGATGGAACGATGTTTTGGAAAACCTAAAAACGAAAGCCGCAGAATTCATAATCATCCAGTTGCTCCACAACCAAACAGAGAATTAGGAGATTGAGAAGTACCTTAAGAACAGAGCGTGGAGGTCGAGGAGACGGAAACCCTAGAAAATTGAAGGGCAGCGAAGACAATTGAAAGGGCTTCAGAGAACTCCAAGTTGGGTTGCGACCGAATGAGTCCAATAAAGGAGCGCGTGGTGACAAAAAGGCAGCAGATCAGATGATCGGGTCTCTTTCTCTGAGTCTCTGTGATTTAATGGATTCTTTTCTGAAGGTTCGGATTCGGACGGACAGTCCACGTTAAGCAACAAAGACGATTTAGACTGCGTCGTTTCGATTATCTGGGCTTGCCCGCCTCTGTTATTCTTGCTGGGCTTCAGTTTCTCAGGTGTTTTGAACTTGGGCCTGTGTTGTGTGGCCCATATATACCGCATCATCTAAAATATGCATTCTAATTCAAACATTGCAAAAATTGAATGGATTTGAAGTGTTTAAACATTGGATCGAATTCGCTTGTTGGTCTTCTTTTCTTGTCGTGATTTATACATGGGCCTGTGATAGCACTTTTAAGCCGTTTAACTACATCTAAACTAATTCTCACTCAAGCCATGAATATCCACCATGTAAAATATGGCTAGTTCTCCCAACAAGTGTTTTTTCCATACACAAAACTTGAAACCGAGATTTTGCTCAAGGAAAGTGAAGCATGTACCAGTTCACCCAACATTGTTGGTTCTTGTTCGTCTTTTAAAGACATTGTTTCTACTTTATTACCGTATAGGTCTCAGTTTTCTGGTGTTGAATGGATGGAACGGGTGCAGTGACGGGTTTATATAATTAGTTAACACTACCTAATAACCTGATCCGAATAATTTCTTTCTTATAAATTTTTTTTGATTTGATTCGAAAGTGATCGAATCATATATTTTTATCGGATTCAAATTTTCAACTCTACATTTGACAGTGTCATTGCTACACGTGCAGTGCAACCACAGATAAAATGCTCAAACTCCCAATAAGTTGTTGTGCTATTTCAGTTACTTGTCATTCTATTTTCATAGTTTGGAGTGGTATTTATTCATCTTATCACCCATATTAAAGGTTCAACTACAAGTAGAACAAGCACTATTCTTAATTATTACTATTTATGATGCATAGTTTCAAATCATCTTTGTTAAGTTGAAGAGCCAAATGATCACCTATAAAATTTCATAATTGGGAGATACTCGAATTGTTTTGCAGCTATATTTGTAGGGCTAACTATATATATATATGTAGCTTGATGTTTTCACAGCATAATTTGGATAGATTGTGGTTTAGACTTGGAGAATTTAAGGTGCACATGTACTGGTTCCATAAGGGTAACAATAATTGAGTCCATAACTTTATTTACAGCAGTCGTGAATAATGATTTTAAATACGGTCATATTGTTGTTGTCAATTTCAATGGTGGTTAGGTCAACATTAATCACTTATATAGTTATATTATTGTATGGAAGACCAACTTTGCTAAGAATTCAAGTTCAATATTAAATGTCCAAATATTTATATTCAAACATGCTCATCAAGTGGAATATCATTGTGGTTATGCACATGACCCATGCACTTGATATTTTTTGTAAATTTTAAAATCATAATCCACAGACTTCAAAAAAAAAAATCATAATCCACAGGTGTATAGATGGCATCAGCTAGCACATACTATGCTTAATTACATTGAACACCCCAAAACCAAAAGTCACCAAATATCAGTTTATACCAAAAATAAGAACACATGAATTAAGTTGGGTAGATGGCTAATAAAAAGTTGATCCATCCTCATAAAGTATAATAAATAAATGGGTTATTTATGACATTATGCAACCAAAAACCCATTGGTATCTTAATAACGAATGTAAACAATTGTAAGTTGGAATGTTATTGTAATTGTACAAGTATTTATGCTGCAGATATTTGTTTTTAGTTTCATATAGAGAGGTCTCTTGTGTACTTAGATATACAACATGAATATTTACTCTTTGTTCTACATAGTAACTTATTTTTTTCTCTTGAAGTTTGACAATTTCTCAAACTCAAGAAACCTACTATAGATATGGAGTTTAACTTTATAACATTCTATGACTAGCAGAGATATCAACTAATATGGAGAACTAGAGTATTCGATAAAACATTCTTAAAGAATCGTTCAAAAAAGTCAAATAATCAGCACACTAGTTTTCTTCGCAACTGATGCAACCAATGATGAACTTGTGATATCAACATAAGAGAAAAATGACATTTAAAAAAATAGTGTTTATAAGGTGGAACACGATATTAGTTGTTTGATTAGCTTAGATCAAGACTCGAGTTTTAGATGGATATGTGGATAAACAACTCAAGTATGATCATCGTTTTATCTATTTGTGCACTATTAAGCAAAAACAAATTTGTCACTAAGACCTTGGGAGCTCACAAACCTTAGAGAATGAATGTCTCTCCACTTTAACAACCACACTCGGAACCTCCTCTTCCGATGCCTTATAAATATAGGATTTGGGCTCGTGACATTCACAAAATCTCCTTCTTTAACACTTATTTGACAAAATTAAGCCTTATTGTTGTTGGCCACCAACCGCTTCCACCAGCATTATGCTTTCATATGTTCCTCTCTTTTTTCTTATAAACCAAAGTACTTGGGGAAAAGAAGTGTCCAAAAATTTAATTAGTCTCTTCCTCTAAATATGAATATCATTGTTTTTATTTTTAAAAATTAATATGGTATTCTCATGATCTAGTGGTAACTATGTAATGATCTTGTTACCAAAATACTATTGATATGTGATGCATAACTAAATGGCTAAAAAAAAATAAGACACTCATATATAGTACAAAAGTTGAAGAAAGAGAGTAGACAATAAATAGCAGAACTGTAGCAGTACTGGCAGTGACATACATTATATAAAGAGTCGGTTCACGCTTGATCCGACACACCTTCACATTTTGGATATACTATCTGCATCATCTTACTGATATAGTGATATGGCCTCCGCATCTCATCTCACTCAATGAACATGAACATTTCCGCTGGACCCCACTCTCTGGCGACCCCTCGTCGCCGCAGAACCAGGAACCGCCTCGGCTCCGCCTGTGCCCGTCGCCTGAAGTACGCACTCTCCGTCGGAAGAGTGAGCGGCCTCTCCACCACTCCTCTTTCGCCCTGGAAGATCAGCGAATCCGACCCCGCCGTGCAACGGGGGGCCGGCCGGGGGCGGGGAGATAGACGAGCCGGAGTCGGATCGATGTCGTCGAGGATGCTCGCCGCCAGCCTCTGGCAGTTGCACCCGGCGGATGGCGGTGAAGGCCGATGCTCGCAATGTGGACCGCGTGATCATTTTGGGACTCAGGTGAGCGTCGAGATTCGAGCTTTTAATTTTGATTTTGGGCATTTGATAAGATTCGGGGGGCAGAAATGCTAACATGACTTTAGTGCTTTTGTTCAAACGGAATGTTTGTTACTTTGTTTGGTTTCTGAGAAAAAGGTGGGAGAAAAAAGAAAGAAAAGAGAACAGAGTTTCAACTTTGAATCTTAGAAATGTTGACCTCTCTTTCGTACACCAGTAAATAGAGTATTAATTTGGATTATTTGCAGTATTATATTGTTTCTGGGCTTAGGCAACATTAAACAGTAGCTTCAAATTCAACGTTTGGGTGTTGGGTGCTGAGAGAATTCTATTTAATTTCCTTTTTTTCCTCTGTATTAGTGGCAAACAAAATAAATTATGTATTACCCTCTTATTTCAACTGTATTTAGTTAATTGGAAATAAAAGTAATAGTAAGAATTTTAGGAAGAATTTTCCAAAATTTGAAATAATTGTCTTGTTCTGGACTTCTGGTTCTGGGCAAGAAGATGATGCAGCTACACTGCTAGAGAGTATTCTAAAAAATTAAAGTTCAAACTTGAGAATCTTTTTTCAGTTCCAGCTCAAATTCGTAGTCCTGGAATTAATTGATCTTTCATGGAGACGGATTCATCTCATGATTTAACTTTATTGTTTTATTTTCATGATGATATTATCTTCTTTCTTCTCCTGATTATTCTCTGCATTAGTTATCCCATAATGAATACTAATTTTCCGGTTTGATTATTTGAGTTTCACTCTCTAATCTTTTATTGGTTCCTTTGTAGGTTGAGCATTCCTTGCCACATCCCAGGTCTGGACTGGAGGGTGCAACAAAATGGGATCCTAGGTGCTCAAAAGCATCCAATGAGGTCTACCACTCCTATGGACACAAGAAGCTTCTTGGTGATCAACAAGTTTCTACTGTCTCTATCGTTTCTTCTTTGCAAGGAGAGTTGTTTCGAGCTCGAATGCGAGTTCATGAACTTGAAGCTGAGCAGCGGTCCTCTAAGAAAGAAGTTGATCATTTATTGCGGAAGCTTGAAGAGGAAAAATCCTCGTGGCGGAGAAGAGAACGTGAAAAGTTCCGTGTAGTTATTGATGACTTAAAGGATGAATTATGCAGGGAAAGGAAAAACTGTCGAAGGGTTGAAAAAATCAACTCCAGACTGGTCACCGAACTAGCCAATGCCAAGGTATGGGCAAAGAAATTTATGCAAGATTATGAGAAAGAGAGGAAAGCGAGAGAGTTGATGGAGGAAATTTCTAATGAGCTGGCTAAGGAGATTGGAGAAGACAGGGCCGAAATGGTGGTATGGAAGAGTGAAATGTTGAAATTCCACGAAGAATTGGAAGAAGAGAGGAAGATGTTGCAGATGGCTGAGGTCTGGCGTGAAGAACGGATCCACATGAAACTAGTTGATGCAAAACTAGCCCTTGAAGATAAGTATTGTCAGATGAACAAGTTGATAACAGATCTTGAAACTTTTCTTCAGACAAGAAGTGAGGCCCTAGGTGCAATGGAGTTAAGAAAAGCTGAGTTGATCAGACAGGCTGTGAGATCAGTGAATATTAAAGATATTAATGAATTTTCATACGTGCCCTCAGAATCAGATGATATATTTTCTATCATTGAGGAGCTCCGACAAGGTGAAACTGGGCAGAGAGGGGTTGAACAACATGTTGACTGCAGTCCTGCCAGCCATGTTTCCGAATTCCACACTGTTAATCTGGAGACTGATAGGGTTGATAAAAACCACATGCCGAAGCATTCTACTATAGGTAATGCTCCTTATATTGATTTAGATGAAGCCAGTGGCTTGGAAACTGTGACTCATGTTGAAGGTCTAGGTTCATATATTTCCCTTGGTGATAATGAATCCTATGTAAACAAGACCTTTAGAGACAGAAGTAGTTCGAGAAGGGAAACGGTAGATTGGGATGGACTCATAGGTCAAGATTCTCCTGAAACAGGAAATAGCGAGGTTTGTTCAGTATCGGTGGCACATTCAAGACAGAAGGCATCTCCGACTTCTAATCATTGGAAATCATGCCCAGATGAGTGTAACGGAAGGATTTCAAATGGAGCAATCTCTAGTGTGGAGAATGCCACTTCAAATGAAAGGTTTGGAGAGGGTGGGCTCAAGCATCGGCATTCAGAGGGGCAATGCAGCTTGCCTGAGTCAGGGAATCCACAAATAACTCAAGGGATGAAAGGATGCGTAGAATGGCCGCAAGGCATCCAAAAGCATAGCCTGAAGGCCAGGCTTTTGGAAGCAAGGATGGAAAATGAGAAATCCCAATTGCAAGATATTCTTAAACCAAAGACTTGAATGAAACTTGCTCTCAGTTTTGTTGCCTTGGGACGTGTGACTGAACAAGGAGCTTCAAGCTCGTTGTCTGTCTCTCCATTCATGTAGTGTAGTGTTGCCACACATCAGGATCTCTTGTAGCTGCTTTCTTTGTGTTGATGCAATTTCTCCCAGAGCTGGTAAGATATTCCTCCTATATCAGTTTCCAAGTACTCGTTGCATTTACATTTTGTTATACAACTTGCCACAGTCGTAAAAGAGCAATTAAGCAAGCTCTGAAAACTAAAACCCAACTGTACTATTGATTCATACATAACAAGTTGTCTCCATCCCTTCGTTCGGGAACATAGTTTATCTTATTCTTTCTTTCACGGAAAATGTTAAGCATGCATAGAGGTTCATCTGAAAACATAAAAAATGGTTAGATCTGTTGATACAAGATTTAGAAACTTGAGGTCTATTTTTATGTACTCACATCAGATGTAGGGAATGCATGAATTATCATAGAGCCCTTACGCAGGCATTGGCAGGACAATAATATCCTGCTTTACAGATATTCAAAGTGTACTGTTCTTTCGTTGGTTTGGAGCGAGGTATGTGGTAGAGAGAAATGTAGCATAATTTTGTTAGGGTGAGGACTGAGGAGTGAGGACAAGGACAAGAGATTTGGATTGATCCTTGCGAGTTTGTTTTGACTCATTTGAGTCATTTCCTATAAGAAAGAACAATATAGGATTAATTTGATATGCATAAGAGGAGTGAATAGATGTTATGCTGTGTTCCCGTAGGTGTGGGACATTAATTTAGGTGGATAAGAGAGTGTAGCAGTGAAATGCTAATCAATCATTATCATTGTCGAAACAAAAATGTGGTATATGGTGCATTGAGAAGAACCCCACCTGGGCTCAGCTCAACTGTGGTGTGCTACTACAACCACAAGCTTAACCATCCATCTTTCAACTTGCAAGTTGGGGTACTATTAGAAAGCTCTCAAGTGTTGTAACAATTTTGCTTTATGTCAACTGTCATTGCAATTTGCAACTGAAATACTAACTGTACCACAACTACCACACTTAATTTATTTATTTATTTATTATATCATTATCTGGAATTTTGAAATTGAACGTCTTCTCAAATATTTGTTTTAGCATTGTGAGTTAAACCTTAAATATTGTTGCTCGTATACTAATGAAAATAACTAGTAATGGAATCTCAATATTCTCATATGAATAATGTGGTTTGAATCACTTGCTTAAAATAAGGTGGCGAGAAAAGGAAGTGTAAAACAAATAAGAAATTGGGTGGTTGAGGCCTAAGGGGCTATTATTGTTTAGTTTAGGAAAGAATAATAATTAGGTAAAAATACCAACTAAATACAAAAATATGCAAACTAGATATATCCCTCCTACGTACTCCTTTACGTCATCACTCTCTACTCAACTAATTATGTGTGTTTGTTTGTTTGATGTTGAACAAAGTATATCCCCTTTCAATCAATGGAAAGCTAAGATTCTCCATGGTGGTTAGTTTATTTTTTTTATTTTATAAAAGAAGTTAATATTAATAATTATGGAGGTTGCCATACAACACCTCCAACAACAATAGTATTGTTATTGCAATCATCTGAATTAAAGGAACTTTAGAGCACAAACGGGTAAATAAGAAAGTATCGGATCAACATGACTATTAAATAAAAAATGGGTAAGGTAATCAACAACTCGATAATCTTTTCAATTTGCTGTAAACAATACAATATCATCAAAAAAACTTGATTATTTACGGTCTCATCTTTGAGCTTGGTATTTGTATGCTTGTTGATAATAATAAAATAAATAGTAACCCGAAACTGCTCCTAACATTGGTCTATTGAATAGGTGGAGGAATCCAATTTAGGGAAGGTTTCTCAATCATCGAGGAGACAAGACCAAAAGAAATAGCGACAAGTTTTATGAAAAAAACGAATTCAGAGGTTAAAGCCAGGGTGGTTAATTAGTTACAGTCGACATCATAATATTGATGAATAATTAGTTATATACCTAGAAAAGAATCTCTCAACATTCAACAAATATATGTGTTGATATTTATTAAAATGATAATATGACTTTGTGTTTGTGGTTTCAAACCATCTGGGAATCTTTTTCTTCCCCTCACAGAGAATAAGACAGAGTTAATATGATCTGTCAAATCTGTGTACTTTTCTTGGAGAAGAAGATTTACAGAAAATTAATTAAATTAGATTTCCAGCTAACCAACCATACTTAATTGTCGAGAGAATATTGCTAATATTGAAATGGAAAAGAAACGTGACCAACTATTAATATGCGGATTGAGATTCTGCATATTCGTTAAATAAAGGGCACAGAATTATGGGAGAATTAGTAGAAAATAAGCATAAATAATATTTGTATCTCCAAGGAAAAGAGGTGTTGTAGTTGTAGACTTGTAGGTAGCTACTCCTTTCTTCCAAGGAAATTAAATAATATTGTTCACTACTCATGGAAATTTGGTAATGGTTTATGTTTCTTTCTTATTTATAAATTGTGTTAAAAACAAATTCAATCAGTATACTTGTTTTTCTATGGTACTTTAAAGGATTGAGATTATCATTAATTATTGTATAGAATTTTCAATTTCTAAATTTTGGTCCCTCTACTTTCAATAAGAGTAGACTACGACTATAATTATTGTTGCAAGAAAATATAGCTACCAAAATCAAACCAATATATATACTGCATATAGTATGTTTTAGTGATTAAATTAAATAACATAAAGCATATTGGTATTGCTCAGCTTCTTAAACATATATGAGTGACAAGTTAGAAGGCAGCACTTGAAAATGGTCTCATGCATGTCAGCATGTCAGCAGCTACTTGCTCAGTTCAAGATGTGAATAGTTCAAGAAACCAATTGAGTTGAGTCTTGAGTGTCACCTAATCAAATGCCATATACCAAAATTTTGCAAGTCAAGTGGTTAGTACCTTTAGATTTGTGTTGCACGGTCTCGAGTTCCAGCTTCACCGCAACAATTTTTATAAATAATTATGAATTAATGTATTACGACTATGATTTGTTATTTGTATAAAAACTGTAAAAATAAAGGCCACATGTTTGGTTTGTGTGTATTATTTATAAAATTACAGTAGCAAGTTAGGAATATAGTAGATGAGATTCTTATTAGTATCAAATTGGGAGTGGGACCAAACTTTGGGTCGTCGTCCGGCGGGAATTGAATGTAGGGACATTTTATCTCACCACATTGAACGAATGTCTAGCTTAAAATACCCCCTACATGCCACAACTAAATAGAATGATTCATTTTTTTCGCTGACCAGTTAACATGTCATCCGAACCTCCAACCCATTCATAACTAGCTTGCATGGACGGGCAGTCCAAAAAAGCTCAACCCGTTAGGTCCACGAGCAGAAGAAGCCCAAATTGCGGGTGTACTCACTCGTCCTCTCTCAAACCCTAATTACCTTTACTATATTCTTTAACATTACCTCACACACATGACACACCTCACTCTCATTTCTTAGCCCTAATCGTACTCTTTGTGACAAAGAGGGCAAATTGAGATGATAGAGTGAGATTAGATGAAATTGAGATGTTGGTGCTTTTATTTTCATAAATAATTGGGATACCAACTTTTCACTAATTTAAATGTAAAATATCTAGAAATTTGACGAGAAGACTAGCGGTCATAACGTTATTTTTAACGTCTTGTAATCCCTTCTGATATTTAATGTGAAGCGAAAAATTTAGTACTTATGTTCTCTCTTCTACTATTTCTTCACTAATCAATATAATGTTGCAAAAGTCGTCACTAAATAGCGAGACACTTTTTAGTGACCGTCGTTATATATCTCAGTAGCATAAAATTGCACGTCTTTTCTAAATCCGTCGGTAAACTAACATATTCCAGTAGTAAGTGGTGTTGAAAGTATCCAAATAAAGCTTTTCTTTTCAACCATTCACTAATTTAGAAAGATTCAAATAGATCTTTCTTCTCTTTAGTTGGACAATCATTCAATAATCCAACGATGCACAAATACATAGTACATACAGAGAACACAATTAATTTTGTTTCATATTTGGAGAGTCCTGTCTACGTCCTATTTCAACAAATTTCCATCTCCTGCCAGCCTGCCATGGAGAAACCTCAACCGTTGGATCAAAATCAACCCAACGATATGCATTGGATGCTTGATTGTAAAGCAATGACATGTCTTAATACGACTGGCCATGGACGAATGGGTCGGATCATATCACGGCCAAACCCAACCAACAAAAATGGGTCCCATGACAAAGTCCGGTCACTACAAAACACCGGGTCCCACAATCCAAACGGTTTGATAAAATTAACTTACCGAATTGCCCCCAGTATTGGCATTTACGTTGACAACATCAGCGAGTGAATCCAAGACCTAACCCGAAACCGAAACTGGGTCCGGAACCGGACAAAAGAAGGAAGGACCCATGGTTGGTCCAAATAGGGCTATCGCTCCCGTGGGCTTGGGCCTTTTACGGATTGCGAGGCCATTGATGCTGAACCATGAATAATGACAAGTGTACTTCACAAACCGACAAGCTCTCTCTCTGTGGGACCCTCCTAATTCTCAACCGTCCAATGTGCCCATCACACACATTCATTTCTTTTTTCCTTCTCTCCAACCCCAATTTGGGACTGCTATTAAACTACCATTAAATCTTAATCATTGTATTGTCTTTAACCCAAACCAATTTACATCCTAAACCATCAATTATGGTACACCTAATTATTCAATCATTTCTCAATCGGTCAGTGTTTTGCCACGTGGCCACATAGATACTGGGGAGAGACACGTGTTAGGTTTGAAGAGGACGACTAGTGAGCAGATTGTGCGTGTATCCCACGTGGAGCGTGGGACCTGGATTGGACACGATTGACGTAGTCAAACAGATGGGCCCAGTTCGATGACGTGGAGCACGAGTCACAGTCTCATTTACATGATAAACACAGTAACAATATCTGAATTTTAGTTATAAAACCATTTTTTTTTAAATTATAAACAGTGACGTACCGCACGACCGCATTTTCTACTATTAATATTAGGAATATTTTTTACAGTCTCGTGCTTGTGTTGGCGTCTTCTGTTATCACCAATGGAATCCGAGTGTGTGACGAAATGCAGACAAAATGAATTACAAATTCACATGAAATGCAATTGGGCAGATCAAATGCTATATAAACATCTTCACCCTCTGGAGCTCACTATGAAAAATTTAATAGCCTCCTCTCATGGATTCATAATATAGTTTTATTTTTATAGGGCCAATAAATAATTGTACAATTATATATAAAGAATTTAAATTTATTTTGTTTTTTAGTTGGTGGCTCGCCGCCGGTGATTGGATTGCCGGGAATTTCATCTGACCATGCTATATGGCGAAAGGACGGAAACTGACGACAAGCCAGAGCGAGCGCTTTCTCGGAAGTTACGGCTATGGCAACGGCCATGGTTACGTTAACGCCGTCAATGAAACGTCGGAGCTGGGCGAGGAAGATGTGTGGTCCATGGTCGGTGAGATTTCCTCCGGCGATTTGCAGGACAGCGACGGCGACGACCGAGTTGACAATCATTCGTTGCGGGGAGAGTGGATTCCACGCGCCCCCGTCGCGAACGGTGCGGGGACCGGGAGCATCCCAATTGGGGGTCGCCGCGGAGGAGAGGCGCGTCAGGCGGGGGGGCTGTCCTTGGCCTTCGAGAGTTCGGGGAAGACGACGTCGTCGCCGAGGATTGTGCATCAGTTCCACCACCACGGCGGCGGGGCGGGATCTCCACGTGGCGGGAAGCACATGGCCACGTCAGCGCCGGTGAACGTGCCGGACTGGAGCAAGATATACCGAGTGGACTCGGTGGAGTCGCTGCAGGAGTCGGACGACGGGTTGGATGAGCAGTCGGAGATGGTGCCGCCGCACGAGTACCTGGCACGTAGCCGGAGGACAGGGACGACGTCGGTGTTCGAGGGCGTGGGTCGGACGCTGAAGGGGCGTGACCTCAGGCGGGTCCGAGACGCAGTGTGGAGCCAGACCGGGTTCGATGGTTAAGTTAATTCAATTATTGGCAGATTTTAGTCTTTTGTAGTAATTTGTTTTTTGTTGGGCGATGATTCGGCTGAGTGGAATCGGGTAATAAGAGACGAGTCAGACTCGGCTGCTAGTGAGTCCAAACTTGTTTTCCGCTGTTCTGTATCCAATTTGTATTGGTACTTAATTTTCTCTCTGGATTGGCAAGCCAAACAAGCACCTGTGAAGAGTTTGTTACCAGTATCACTACAAATCTTGTGAAAATGAAAAAGAAAAAAAATGTTTGTTTTGATTACTGTATCTTAGTTATATTCACAAGCCATGAACATAAAATGTATTACTGTTCCATTATTCAATGATATCATAAAAACTCCTATATAGAGACTTGAACATGGTAGTAGTGTCCATCTATGTAAATTTTGAGAGTGGAGTATTAATGAAAAGGACAAAGAAAATGTGGATCTAACTATTAGACCGAATTTGTCCACATTCGAATTTCGATATGATTAGAAAGGATCTAATTGTGATTGAGTAAACAAACTCGTACGAACAAACACATTTTACACGTAAAACTAAAATTCAATCTAAACTCTGTAATACACTCTTTTCGGAATAGATTCAAATCAGACTTTCTGAACCTAATATATTGATAAAAAACCCAAGTTGCTGAGGATGGATGGAATTGATAATATTTGCTATTGGATACCCGAATTCCCATTTGTAATAGTAATGGCTTACCTTTTTCAAGAAAGGGACACTAGCGATTATGTCTTGTTGGGCTCACAATTTTCAGAGTTTTCTGGCCATTGCTTATTTGTTTTCTTCTTCTTCTTTTTTCTCTTTTTTTCTTTGGCATCATTACTACATACCCCACCTTGGATATATATGTTATATAGTGGGGCCACCAATAGTCCCCATGATCTTGATCGTGGATGATCAAAACACGATCGTCTTGGATTTGCATTTTGTGATTCATGGCACTCTCATGACAAAAATATAACAGATGATTTGTCTTTCAAATTTATCTTATCAGTTTCTTACTCTATTGCTCAAAATAATTTTTTTATAAGCAAGCGTAACAATCTTGATTTGACATTTTTTAAAATTATGTTTAATTTTTTTTTAATGATATGCTTCTTTTACGTAGAATCTTTAAAATTCAAATGTAAGTCAAGACTCTTTTGAACTTAGACAAGTTTTATATCAGCCTTCCTTGGACGATAACAGAAACTCTCTAGTGTGTCGGGGGATCTAAATGCATCGTACTCAGTTTGAAATAATAATACAAAGAAAAACAAGCCTCCAAGCCCAAGTGCCTAAGCCCCAATCCTACACGGCACTAAGCCTCCAAGCCCAACACAAAATATAAAAAATTGAAACCTCACACCCAAGTAGAGTAAAGCCCAACCCAAGTTGCAAGCCCATTCAAACCCAACTTAAGCCTATTCAAATAGTCTCTCTCTCTTCTGTTCTATCTTCCTCCTAACAATGTAGAAAATTATAATATTATATGATTCAATACTACATGAATGTTCCTCTTGTCAAATTTGAGATCATTTTCAAGAGTATCGTATATGATGAACTAATAGACACGATGAAATCAACGGAACTATAGAATTGATTTTAAATATGTGTTTATTTAATATGTAGTAAAATGTCAATTGAACACACTGATCGATTGAATACCGATGACAGTTAAAAGAAACGGCCTTATTGAAGAATTGCAAAGAAAACAAAAGATGCTTAAGATTTCCAAATCAGATAACTTTTTTAATTTAATCATTAGCAATGGAAATAATATACAAGAAGTTTGAGTAGAAAAAGAAAGAGAAGAGAGATAAATAGCCTAAGAAAAGAAGAAAAAGAAGATAAATAAGGATAAACAATTACTACAAAATATTTTAAAATTACTACAAAATCAATCATCTATGATTTCCTTCTGGATTCAAATACCATCAATTCCGTAGAAAACTAACAAACCGTTAATAAAAGAAATTTAAGACTATCATTCATTACTCTAGTACAGTTGTAATCCATAAGACAAAATCTAATACCGCGCCATTAAATCATAAAACTACCATAGATTCCACCATTCTCTTTGCACAATTTTAGAATTAGCTCAATTTACCAAAAATAAAAAACCGAGTATTGTTTAGATTCCTTTCTCTCAGATATTTATTATTTAAATTTAAATAAACAGCCTGATTCACCCAAATTTCTTGACTTCTTGCCACTTTCTCTGTCCTCTGGCTTCCACATTGCATGTGAAAATTGAAATCTTGTACCTTTTCCATTTTTGCTTACCAAAGTTGGCATTTTCATTTTATTTTTCAAACGCCAAAATTATCATTATTTAATTTATTTCTTTGTTTGATTCAGCTTCAAGTCAATACATAGAGTCGAACTTTGATCTTAGTCCTTCCTCTCAAAGACTCAAAATTTTCTCTCTGAATTTTTTTCCCAAATCCAGAGCTTTCCAATTTCATCAGTTTCGTATATACTTTTTCCGTTTTAGCAATAATTACCCAGAAAAACCCAGATCAAAGAATGGGTTGTGTTAGCAGCAAAAGTAAAGATTCAGAGAATCGAGATTTGAATGGGTACAGATCAGGAGCAGCCGATGCAAGGCCAAACCAGCACCACAACAATCACCACAAGGTCTCTGCTCATCAAGCTCAATCGCCGCCGAACCGGCACCAGCCTCGCCAAGCCATCCCTGTTCCATCAGCAGCCCGGAGCTCAAGACCTGCGCCGAGTCCCGAAACCATTTTAGGTAAGCCCTTTGAGGATATCAAGCAATTTTACACTCTTGGAAAAGAACTGGGTAGGGGTCAATTTGGGGTCACCTATTTGTGTACTGAGAATTCGAGTGGCCACAAATATGCTTGCAAGTCCATATTGAAGCGAAAGCTTGTGACCAAGAATGATAAGGAGGACATCAAGAGGGAAATTCAGATTATGCAGCACTTGTCAGGGCAGCCCAATATTGTGGAATTCAAGGGTGCATATGAGGATAGGTACTCTGTCCACCTCGTGATGGAGCTTTGTGCTGGTGGGGAGCTCTTTGATCGGATCATCGCCCAGGGGCAATACTCCGAGAGAGCTGCTGCATCACTCTGCAGGGCCATTGTGAATGTGGTCCATATTTGCCATTTCATGGGGGTGATGCACCGTGATCTCAAGCCCGAGAATTTCCTCTTGTCCACCAAGGAGGAGGATGCAATGTTGAAGACTACTGATTTCGGCTTGTCTGTCTTCATTGAGGAAGGTCAGTTTTCTAAAATCTTTTGCAATACAATTTATCCCTTTGGTAGCCTGTTCTTAGCATAACAGTATGCAATGATGGAAATTGAAAATTTGAAATTGGGCGCTGAACTATGCAGTTAACAGTCATCAAGCAATATATTTTGTATGCTAATTGTGGATCACTATCCAAAGAGAGAACTCTGACCAGCTAAACTAGGCAAATCTTTAATTGTTGTTCTTTCTATGGCTTCTTATTTGTCTTAGCATGCTTGTTCAGCTATATTCAGGAATTCCTTATTTCCCAATCAATGGCTTTGTATTGTTGTCCTGTAAACTTTCGTTATAGTTAGAAATTTTAGTGTTGCAAAACACTTTAGAGGCAAATTTTCACTTGTCCGTCCTGCTTTAATTGTTCTGCAACTGAAATGCATTCTCTTAGGTTCCTCCTCCCAGAAATCTTCACAATACTCGACCTTTATTGGGATTCTCTACTAAAATGGCGCTCCATATATTCATTTTTAACTTTGAAATGTTGCATTTCCAAGTTTTTAATGAAGAATTAGTTACCCTCCATCTAGCCCTTGCACACTAAAGGATTTGATGCATGACAGATTAGCTGATTTATCAAAGTTGATTTTCTGAGATGAGGTTAGGGGAGGATACGGGTTTGAGGTTTGGACTTGTAAAAGAAAGGGTTTTAGATTTGACTTGGTTACAGATCAGAAATAAAGATAACAAAATGATTTATGTAACTAATATATAAAAATGAAAGTCCACTACAGTGGGAGGTAAATCCAGTGCTAGTGCTTGTCACCTGCTGAGTTTCTTATATTGTAGTCCTTTGTAGTTGATCTTGTTTCTTAGACGAAGGATTCATGTGGGGCCGATTCTACTGTGTACTCTGTGGCTCACCTGCTGCCCGTTGAACAACACTCTAATGTGGCCCCCTAGTTCCAGTGTGTGACTCAATTTACAAGAATCAGTTCTAGACAGAGGCAGAAGCTTATCAGTTGACCACAACCAGCACATAAGCTTCACTCTGTGCACAACAGGTGCTTTTGATATGCCCAGTGATTGCACTCAACATCTGATGTAGACTAAGTGGTAAGGACTGAGGAATGAGGTTCTGTCATTCTCCCTCTCAGTCAAGCCTCAGATATTGCATACTTTTGCAAGTTTGCTTTCTTTTTCTTATCATGAATGCTACTCTAGCAATCATGGGTTGAAAGTCTAGTTCTTATGAAGCTAGGTTCTAGTAGGTTTGGAATTCACAGATTACATACAACTGTACAAGTTCTACTTTCTTGTGTGGCTAACTAATTAAGGTCTCTTTTATTTTTGTTGAAAAGAATTTGGGAATGTGAGTTCGGTAAATGCCCTTTTGTGGGAAGTGGGTGAAGGCTCATATCTTTGAGTTTTTCCCTAGAACATGTAATGGACATATTCACCTGTGGGTTTTTCCAAAGAGCAATAATTGGTTGTATGAGTTTCCTCTTAATGGGAAAGGCTAATCACATTTGAAAATCATATTTCATCAGCCATCTTGAACTAGTTGGACTTTTGTTGCAATCCATTTGTCCTTGCACATACGAGCTTGTATAATGCTATCTTCTAGATTTTAATTGTTTGATTCATTGAATGAAATCATACACACTCAGCTCTGCAGTTAAATCTTTTGTTGCATTGTTCTTATTTGCATTTCATTTCAGGAAAGGTGTACCGAGATATAGTAGGTAGTGCTTACTATGTTGCTCCTGAAGTATTGCGGCGCTGTTATGGAAAAGAAATAGACATTTGGAGTGCAGGAGTTATATTGTATGTTTTACTCAGTGGTGTGCCACCATTTTGGGCTGGTAATGACAAAAATTAATAAGTTTCTTACTGAAATCTTGTATTTTCAGTATATCATTTAAATTCTTATTGTTACGTTTGACTGACAGTCAGGGTACAATATATTTCTTGATATGTAATGCAGAAACTGAAAAGGGTATATTTGATGCCATACTGGAAGGGAAAATTGACTTTGAAAGTCAGCCATGGCCTTCAATATCAGACAGTGCCAAAGATCTAATCAGGAAGATGCTTACTCAGGACCCGAAGAAGCGAATTAAGCCAGCACAAGTTCTTGGTATTAAACTTATTTCTTCTTTTATTTTTTAGCTAAATTGAAAACTACATTAGTCATTGCATTATGATCTGAAGAGAAAATTTGACTGTTATCACTTTATTAGCTATGAAATATTGCAATATTTGGTCTCACTGCATTTATTAACCTGCCTTTCATGTTATGCTTCTGTGCTTCTGATTGTCATATGATATTATTTGGTTAGAGCATCCATGGATTAGAGAAGGTGGAGAGGCATCAGACAAGCCAATAGATAGTGCAGTTCTCTCTAGAATGAAGCAATTCAGGGCAATGAATAAGCTCAAGAAGTTAGCATTGAAGGTAAATCAAGTGATCACAAATTCTCTTAGAAATAGAAAATAAATAAATAATATGTTGTCCTCCGGAACTGCATAATTTGTAGAACAGTAGAAGTATCATTCTGCTGATATGGATAATATTGATATATGCAAGTGTGGATCTATAGATAGAGGCTCTCACAGATGAAAAATGAGATATGTGGTTCCTTAGAGAACAGTGCTGCAAAAAAGAAAAGAAAAGAAATAAGAAGCATGTTAACTCTGTTCTTAAAATAAGAGTCTCTCTCTTGTCATCCTTTTTCTTAGGTCAAAAGAAGAGTGTCATCTCATGTCTTGTGATAGTTTTATTTAGACTCGTTAATATCGTACTTATACCATTAAACTAAACATAGCACAAACTGTGGATCTGTGCTTAGTATGTAATTAAATCAGTAAAGAAATTTCATGCCATATTTAAATTTGAATTCTATTAGAGCATTTCTTGTGCATTTTATTTAAAGTTGAATCAATATGCAGTATCTGCTTTCTAAGTAATGGATTAAAAAAAGTTTTTTTTCTTCTTTACTTTTGGTTACATGAATTCCTATGATTCTGCTTTCCGTCATCTTTCTTCTGAACAATCCCCGTCGACTATGGAATTTACTAGGTCATTGCAGAAAATCTTTCTGAAGAAGAAATTAAAGGTCTGAAAGCTATGTTCACAAATATTGATACTGACAATAGTGGCACAATCACCTATGAAGAACTGAAGGCAGGATTGGCCAGACTTGGGTCAAAGCTCTCAGAAACTGAAGTCAAGCAACTGATGGATGCTGTAAGTTTTAGTGATGCCAGAAAGATCCCAGTCTGTTGTTAATTGTGCCTTAGAATTAATGTTATTTTTGTATGTGATATATTTTAGGCTGATGTAGATGGAAATGGATCGATAGACTATATTGAATTTATCTCCGCCACTATGCATAGACACAGACTAGAAAGAGATGAACACCTATACAAAGCATTTCAGTATTTTGACAAGGATGGCAGTGGGTAAGTTCAAAAAATTCTTGTCTTGCATTATAGCAATGACCATACTTTCTTCTACTGTTTCTTCTCAGTGGGTCTTTAATTATTGGTCAAAGTACTCAAGGGAGGTGAAATTCAAGGATTCTTCATTTGATTCATAAATCATTGTTTATGTTAAGCATAATAAACTCCCTAACACAAGGTTATTTGGCTTTTCTGCTTGTAAATGCAAAGGATACAAGCTTCTTACAAAAGCAAAGCATAAAACAATTGAAGAAAAATTGGTTCATAAGAAGCTTGTAGAAGTTGTTGTGTATGCCACAACAAACAAATGCTGTATTTTAATTACAAGTTTTGTTAAATTTTGTTATATTGATCAAGTCAAAATATGGCTCGACGGGTTTACCTAAACAAACAAATCCAATGAATCCCAATGCCTGCACAGTGCACAGACAACCTTTTGAAATGATTAAAAATTCCTTTAGAAGTGTTTCTTAGGAATTCATGTATTCGCATTTACTGGTTTAATGAAATTCTACATAATCTTAATGACAGGTACATTACTCGAGATGAATTAGAAATTGCCATGAAAGACTATGGAATGGGTGATGATACCAGCATCAGAGATATAATATCAGAGGTCGACGCAGATAATGTAAGTAATTTCCAATTGAACATCCAAATCTCACTTCAGTCACTTGTGTTATTTTGGTATTGATGCTATAAAATCCAACAGGATGGGAGGATTAACTATGAGGAGTTCTGTACTATGATGAGAAGTGGAATGCAACAGCCGGCGGCGCAAATCTTTTAGCTTCAATGACACGTGAGCCTGATGTTTCATGAACAGACATGTATCAATATCCTAATTATCTACTCGAGACAATCCTAGTTAGCTGTTCAAGTGACTTGAGAATGTTTAATGCGGATCAAATAAATCTTTACAAGAGCTGAGGTATAGTGTTATCCTGTTGGCTTTCAAAATCATTTACCATCATAATTCAGAACGCGGGTAGTTTGAAACTGAGGAAGTTTGTTTTACTTGAGATGGATTTGTTTGTGCATATCTAGTTCAGTTGCATTCCCTGAGTTTTTGTTTCCACTCTTACTGATTGTTTGTAATATTTCAAATTATATGATCTTAAAGTGAAGAGTTACAAAGAGCAAAAGGTTTATTGACTTCCTTGTGGTTCCAAGAAACTATCCAGTGATGGGCGCAATTTGCACCCTAAAACTGTTGACACTTGCAAGAGCTTTCATTTATTTTATTTATCTGGAAATGTTTTGCACAGACATCGTCTGAAATGGAATTGGCCAAGCTACCTGTGTGAGCAACCTCTCCCACTGTTGGAGGTTCTGTTTGTCACAATGGGATTGACCTGACAATATGGGGAGCGAGCTTTAAACAGTCTAGTTAGAAAACAATTTAAACGTTCTCATTACACTTTTTTTTGTCGGTTTTAGTCTTTCCACTAATTGACGAGACATTAAAACGGATGAAAAATAGCTCTATAAGAACACAGAACACGTGTGTTTTTTAGTTTGATTTGAAGTGGTTGAATATCAATTGCATGAATCTATTATCAACGGTATGACCAAGTCATAAACAAAATAACTACCGATTCTTGAACATCATCCGTCTTAATCCTTGCAGACCATACTTGAAGACTAGATACTTGCACAATTTCATGAAAACAAGCTTATGAAACCTTAGAATTTGATAGAATCTAATAGTTAAACAAGATAATATCTCCCCAAGACCATTTTGAACTGGAGAGAAATTTGAGTATCTAGCTATATAGTAGGAGTATATGACCAATGACTGGTATGCAATTTACCAAGACACACCAAGATTAGAAGTGACCTCATTTTTGCAGAAAAAAGCCTAAAGGGTGTCCCAAACACAAACACAAACCTAAGCCCAAACCCAAATTAGTTTAAGAATTGAAGAATGGAATCCAAGGTTTAAGCTTGATATTCCCCTGACAGAAACAAATACAAAATGCATTAAAGACAAGACAACCACAATTGCAGTCACATAATTGCACGTGACCTTGTTTTCTATTAACTCTGTCAGTGTGTACCCCCACTCAGCATCTTCATATTATATGCACGTGTGCACATTTTCTTTATTACCTTGGAAATGGGGTCAACACAAACACCAATTTTCTTTTTGTTTTTCCAGTAATCTAACCATCATCACCTTCCCATTTTATGTTCTCCTAATTACAGCATTTCTGCTATTTTATTGGCTTCAAGACACCCTAATATTTTCAGCCCCTCCCTGAGAAGGCCTTATTAGAGCCACAATGATAAAAAACAGAGTTGTTTTGTGTCACATTGAAGGCTTGGTGGGTCTCAATTCAGGTGAGTACCAACCCATTCAAATTCTCCACTGCCCTTTTTGTTTAATTGTGTCTTGTCTTATTCCTATATAGGAATTGTAGGTGTGTTTTGTTAAGTTATCTTCTTCAGTTTAGTGTGTGAACCTAATTTTCTATACATTAGGAGTGCCTAGGATGCTCCCAAGTTTGGAACACCACTAACATAGGACAATTCATTTGTTATTCAAAACCTGAAACTGTGAGCTGTTATTATCACTAAAATAAGTGATTGCTTTAACTAGCTATGCAATGCCAACTCCAATAAAGCAAACTGTGAATTCAATATTCATCCATTTCAGAAGTTTATGGCTTGTTACTAACAATGTATTGGAGATTAGGGTATATAATGTTATGCAGCTTTGTTGTTTTGAATCTTTGAGGGCAAATTGAAATGAAGTCATGAGCTCTATCTCTCTTGACTTTGTGATATACACTTTAATAAGAGGACTTACTGGTTTGATCCCGTTAACTCTCGACAAAACACTCTCTTAGTATGAGCGAAAGAGAGAGAGACGCACGTGGGGTTGCATGTCTCATTGCCTCACTCTTCGCCGCTCACTTTTCCTTTTTGCAGAACTGAATGAAAATCTAACCCCAAAAGGTTATTTCTCGGCTTCCCATGACCTCTCTCTCTTCATAGAATATCATTGCGTAGAGAAGTCTTGTCCTTGTTCCTTAATTATCTTTTCTTGTTTCTTTTTTTTTTTTTTTGCTTCAAGTTTGACTTGCAATGCTCTCTCAACTTACATGGTGTTTCAAGTAGCCATTGCTTGATCTTGATCTAACTTATTTATCAATATCTTGATCCTACAAGTGACCAACCTGCTTTGCTTGGAAGCACTAGCTACACTAGCCCACCCAACTTGAAGTTTTGCTTGTAAGGGCATTTGGTGATAACTCATTTTGGAAACTCTTTTTAAGGTCTTATTTGTAGGTGTCTGTCACTATCTATATTTGGTTTTAATTGGATTTGAGAATTACTATAGGTAGTTAACTTGATAAGGTCTAATGGTGGAGCTCCAATCCTGTGCTAGCTTGGTCAATGCTTCTTCACTATGTGCTATAGAAAAGGATATGAAAGGAGAAGGTATAGGTGCAGTTGCAGAGATTTCAGCGGAGTTACAAAGGGAAAAGCTGAGAAATGCAGAGCTTGTGGAGAGAGTATCAATGCTTGAAGCTCAAATACAAGAAAGAGACAAGGATCCTCTTCCTGCCGATGGAGAAGTATGATCACCATTTCTTTTCATCTGTCTTTTTTCTTTACTATTCCCATTTGATGGATTCTGGTGCATCGATGTTGCTCTATTCGACGCATCTGATGAGTAAATGTAATTGCCTTGCAATGTTTATAACATGTACCCGAGTTTTCTTCGATCATTTTCCTGATGTTAATGCTCAAGGAATCATTATTTTTTACCTTGATTAGTAAAGATCAGAAAATCTGTGATACTTTGGATGATAATGTTCATCATAGATATAACAAAATTTTGTCAGCATGTTGAACTGCATTTTGAGCAGTAAGTTGCATCAGTTATGATTAGATATCTTTGACATTTTTGGAATAGACATGGAGTTCTAGTTTCAATATGTTTTCATATGATAACTTAGAGGGACATTTTGAGGTTGGACACATTCATTTCAATTCATATTTTCACTCTGAGATTGAGTCTACCCAAGGCATTAGTAATATGCTACTAAAATTAGTTTTTTGACTAAACAGATCTGTAAGAGAAGGCATCACCAGAACCAAGTTGACTATCATATCATGAACCAATATCAAGCACTTTAGCTTCACCGGGATATTTCCCCAAAACTCATGGTTCCGTTCTTTTCTAGTTTGTTACATCGATGTGCTCCTTTGATTTCAATGAAATTGTAGGGTCTCCATATACTAGTCTGTTTATCAGCACTCCTAAAGTGTGTTGATCAATTGAATGCCTTTATAAATCTTACATTTCACACTTTATTGTTACTCAAGACCTCTCCTTATAATGTTCTTTCAGGGGAGCTGTGAGAAAACTGAAGCCGAGAGGCGCCTAAAGAAGTTCAAAAGACAAAAGATTGAAGCTGTTATTTGTGGACGCGAGGATGGGAATAATATCAAGAGAGAAATGGAGCCACAGGTAACACATGACACCCAATGCATGGTTCCTAAGAACAAAAGAGTTGAAGATGGCTTTGTAAACTGGATGAGTATGGATGACAACCAGTTTCTGAATATTGAAAAAACTGAAGATGGTGATTTCACTGTTGAGTGTGATGACACAGATGACAGTGACGATGAGGATCATTATTTGTACGGAGAGGATGATGTTAACATCGACCACAAAGATAGGAAAATTGATGACAATCAAGGAACAGCTGACAAGGTACAAGAACAGGTTCATGAAGAATGTGTTGATGATGGATTGCAAATACCATTAGAAAGTTCCTCTGGTGTTATGAGCAAAGTAACATTACTGTATCAGAGCCAAGAAAGAAATGATAATCAAAACAATGATGGTATGCTTTCTTATTCTCAACCAATTTGTGACAAGAGAGAGTCCAGGAAATATGTGAAAGAGGCCAAAAAGACCGGTGAATCTGAGGCAACAACAGGATCCAGAAGCATACCACAGAATAAAAAACCCCCCAAAGTGGCTTTCTGTCCAAAAGAGATTAAGAGAATTATGGAGTCTGAAGAACTCTTGCTAAAAAATGCTCAATCCCACACAATAAGGAAAATTATAGTTTTTGCATCTCTTGGTATAAGGGATGGGTGTGAAGATATGTATGATTTAGACTTCAACCACTTCAGCATTCTGAGGAAGGAAGAACCATACGTCTCTCCACAGAATCCTGGGGTAAGCAACTTTATTTTAAGTTTGATAATCATGATGGCTTATGGTACAAATACCATAGTTAGAGAGATGCATGTTAAGATCAACTGATATGGGTGGCGATGTGATTTTAATCTGATTTCATTAGACTATGGTTATGTAGACTGACTTAGATAAGGCTTGTGCTTTAAAAATGCAGTCATCTCTAGAGCTGTAATCAAAAGTTTCTTTTATTACTTCATACTGAATGTATCGGTTTATTATATGCTGTCATGGTTGTTCTTCAGTAGGAGCATCCTTGTATATATATTTTGCTATCAACATAACCAAGATCCGTTGGTTTCTTAATATAGCTGTGGATTATATCATCTAAGTTTCATTGCATTTGAACATTCTTTATAAGTTGAACATGCCTATCATGCTTAATAGGATGCTATGATGTTGTTGTCATATGTACGTAAATGCTGACTTTCAGTTACAAATGCTGCATAAAATGTATAATCTGGTTTATGTTTCTAAGCTGTGTATTGACAATGAACTAAGTGCTTACTGATTTTATATGACTCCTAAGGTCGAGGTTTTTCTCATTAATAGACATGCAATTATTTAATTAACTGTCAGGAGCATGTTTTATATGAAAATCCTGGCGGCCGGAGGAAGATCTTTTATCCAAATAGACAGAACCCAACATTATGTCCTGTTAAGATACTCGAGGAGGAGAAGGATATGCGTCCATTTGATGCTAGCTGCCCATCATGCTTATTTTTGTGCATCAAGTATGGTGGAAGAACAAGAAATCTTCCCCAAAATGAGTAAGTTGAATCCATTTTTCATAATGCAGATTTGTTTTCATACTAATTTATAGTCTTATCATTGGTCATTTTTGTGCATTATTGTTCTCAAACCAAAAGAGCTATAAATTTTTCATTGCACCCAAACGAATGATAAATAAATCAAACCTTGATAGAATGAAGGTATTTTAAATCTTGTGCCATCATCAACTAAAACTCGAATTGTCCCAGATATGTCAGGCAGCGAATGGGAAGAAACAAGCTGAAATCTTTCGGGCCAGTTATGTGCAGAATGGCAATGCTAGCTAACATACGCAATGGCAGTTTCTTCTTCAAGTCCTTGGGCATCACACTTCTGTTCATGGCTGGTTTTCCTGATGACTTGGTTCAAAGGGAAACTAAGTACCGCAACTTAGACTTGCTTCAAAAATATTACAGGTATATACCATACATTCTTAGCAAGTCATAAAATGGTACAACAGAGTTGCACATGTTCTTTGGGTCCCTGAGTTGTTGCACTTTGAGCAATGGATTTTATAGCATTCTCATCTAAATGCTGTTTGTAAAATTTACACAATACATACACTGGACAGTACTCTGTTAATTTATATGTCCATGAGGTCTCTAATCAGATTAACAATATATCTTCTGATGATCTTCACTGTGCAACTCTGAATCTCAAAAGGGTACATTTTCTGGAGCTGCTTTGCTTAATGCATGATCTACTTATTGCAGGACAGATAAAGACACTGAAGGGGAGGAGCTATTTCTTCCACATCCATTGAATCATCATGAGACTGTAAGTCCATAATTTTGTTGTTTTTTTTATTGTTCTTCAGTTGATAACAACATATTTTTAGAGCTCAGTACCACCATGCTGGTTAACATAAACATCAGCAGAACTGAGAATCTGCTGTATTGCTTCTTTATGTGCAAAACCAAAGAGGTTCTCTAGCTATAAATGTGAGTTTAGTTTTAAGCCAGTGCTTGGAAAAAACATGTCATTGTGTTTAACATTTTAACTTCATCAGTGTGGAATTATGTATAATACTATAATATCATAGTGTCTAATCTAAATGATCTCATCTTTGACACTGAACTTGTTTTGCTTCTGTTTGATCAGGCTAGTCCTGGTCCTCAGCAATTGGGAACTAAGACAACTTCAACAAAACCAAAGGGCAAGAAACAAACAAACTCCACCAGTAAGCTTCAGAATTTGACCAAACCCTCAATTCAACAGCCTGCGCCTTCGAGGTCTGCACTTCTTTCTCCATTGGGGCTAATGAGCTACAACTCTATTCACAGTCATGCAATGGCTGCTTTCCAGTCCCTGCCTTCTCAGACTCCAGCTAACAATCCTGTTATTCCAAATACATTGATCGCCAGTTCTGATACTAATGTATCCTTCCGTCATCAAACCCCGTATCATTTGTACCCTCCACAGCCAACAAATGCTTTCATGCCTATGATGTTTTGGCCTCCACCAAACACATTTCCTCCTAGTCCCTACTCATCCTCGTATGGTTACCGATCTTTGCCATATACTGGAAATTACCTTACCCTCCATCCACAGCCTTACTACAACCATTTTTCGAGCACTTCTGTAGCTCCCAATATGGAAGAAGGCACTGGGAAGAACAATGTGGCCGCAGAGGAAAGTGATAGTGACTCTAATAGCAGTTCAAATAATTCAGAACAAAGATTGACACAAACAAGCTGCAAGCATTGAGTGCATTTCATGTAAATTAGAATCTCTGAGAAATGATCATAGTAGAAGAAACATGAAATGCAATGCGATTTCAGGTCTTTTCCAATCCATACAGAAGGTATGCAGTTTGTGCATCACATTTTATGCAACATGTTTGCAGCGAGCTTGTAAGTGTTCGAGCAGTTTATTAGTCACTCCATTTGCATTTCCTTTCATTCTTTCTGTAACGTTCGGCCAGAAATTTATGCAGAAATGGTCTTGCAGTGACACAATTATAGAAACCAAAATTTATAGAATCATGAACTAGAGAGTTTTGTATCATGTTGGCTGAGATGAGACCTCTTTTTAACTACAATAGCTTTGAGAAAACACCATAAGCCTTGACTGATTAGAATAGAAGTTCATAACAGTTAAGAAAGCTGTAGCAGTAACATTCTGAAAGCACCTTATTAGCTCTTTTCATGTCATAAAGTTAAGCCACAATCATGATAACTAAAACCAAAACCTCTGTTTAATATTGAAGTAACAACTGGTGATGGCTGGGTTTTTTTAACCTCTCTCTTGTACACCTACATCTGTACTCTACACTGAAGTCATTGAACTTGACATAACTTGCCACCTACCAGAATGATAAACTAATTGATATTTATGCTTTGTTTGCTTGCATAATGGAATTTTGTGCTGTTTGTTTCTTTCCTTTTCTCAATCCTCTTTAATTCTTAATTTCATTTTTCTTTCTTGGTGTGATGCCCATTCAGCTTATTTTTGGAGCTCTCTGAGATCTTTTTATAGTATTTATTGTCTGCTTTAACTTGGGTCCATTAGTTGAATTATATACAACCCCCCAAAGGAGCATCTATTTACATATATCAGTGACATAATTAAAGAAAGGGTTTTGTTTGTGCATGAATCATCGATAATCATCATCATTGCCACCCATGCATAACACATATACATACATACATACATACATACTGCCCAGCATTCACCATGTCCATCACCAACAATACATGCAACCTCAAACAAGAAAAAGAAAAGAGCAGGAACCTACACTAGCTAGAAACAGTGCATGTAACTAAAAACTTGATCATCACCATAATCTTCAGCTTACCAAGAGAAACCATCTTTATTCACTCTTGTTCAACTCCTCACAAAAAGAAACTAACAAGAGTGGAGGTAGACCTTTTTGTAGCAAACCACAGCTTAATTCTAGTGGTGCTTGTTGGCAAGATTGCACTGCTTCCTGATCTCACCCTTTGTACCAGTGAGAGGATTGTTCTCAGAAAGAGTGGTGATGGCTCTAGCAAACTCCTTGAAGAAGTAGTCTTGGCTCTTGGCCATCTTCTTGACATAAGGCTTAGTCCTCTTGTCTGTAGCTAGCTGGTGATCCACAATCAACAAGCCCTTGTTGTCCAAGATGTTTCTGTAGTAGTTGTTGTCCAGTTTCATGGGTGTGCCTCTGTCATTTCTAACATACTGCACAGCCTTAGGGTCTGGGATGGGGTCAGGGCACTTGTGGAGCATGTGCTCAACATGGTCTGGGTTCAGCTCAGACGCCACCTCTGGGTACAACCGGTGCACCAGCTTCACACAGTGGGTGCGACCAACACTGTGAGATCCTGTTCAACATAAAACCAAACTGTAAGAAGTAAAAACTTCTGACTAGCTTAAAGTAGCTGGATGCAATTATTATTAAAAGTAACTGGAAGTTGAGTTTTATGTTTGGTAAAAATAGTTAGAAGTGATCCAAGATATATAAAGTGACCCCAGATGTGGATAAGTTTGCAATCTTATCCCAAATCTGGAAATATGTACTGTTTTTGAAAAAGAGAAATGTACCTAGCAGTGCAACAACACCAGGAGTGTCAATGCCAATAGAAGCAAATCTGTCAAGAACAACAGACATGCTCTCATTGTGGTCTGGGAGGTACTGTTCTAGGATATCTGCTCTGCTCTTCCTGCCATCTCTCCTTCCAGTCTTGAGAGGGATGTATGGTCCTCCAACCTGAATTAAGTATAATTTTCACAAATCTATAATTATAAGCTGATCAAGATTCAACAACATAAAAGAAAAAGGTTTATAGAGTACTAAAGAGTGAGAAAAATACAGCAAAAATGCCATCTCTAGCTGAGAGCACAAGGATGTCAGCACAGGAGACCACTTCAGGGCACTCTCTCTCCACAGCCTCCTTGATGGTCTCAAGGTACCTGAAAAACAACCACCCGTTAAGACGCTTGCTTCTACTTAGGTCTCATGTCCGACTCTCGGTTTACGCTTGCCGATAAAAAAAAAGTACCTGAAGTTCCTCATCCCAAAGCTCCTGTCTGTTTCCTTCTCAGACAAGGACCTCCTTGTTGAGTCCAGCAAAAGTGAAGCATCACATGACTACAACACAAAAATGCATCAACAATCACAACCCAGACACCATATTTTTTAAAAACTGTTGTTTTTACTTTTTATATACCTCAACAAAACAGTCATGGAAGATGTTTCTGAGCCAAGAAAAGGCAGTGTTCTTGTGGCGCTTGTAAAGGAGCTGGACTTGTTCCTTGATAATGTCCTCAGCCTGAGGACATGTGTCCTTGTAGAAATTCATGACAAGACCTGGGTCTGCTTCCTCATTCTCTGCAGCAACAACAGCAAGCACTGAGAGGGAAAGCAGAGCAAACAAGAAGAGAACTTTGGAACCCATTTTCTCTTCTTCTTCTTTTTTTTTTCTGGGTTTGCTTTGGTATCTCTATAGGTTCATGGGTACTTCTTAAATAACGAAAAACCCATTGTTACTGTTACAAAATTGGAGCCTAGTCTTTGGTTTCAACACTTGAGCTATTATATTAAGCATTTACTGCAAAACAGACTCGTGGCATCTTCTTCATATTTTTAATCTTTGTATTGTTTTGGAAGTTGGGGACACTACAATAAAAAGTGCTGAGAGCAGTAAATGATGTATGGGTACAGGCTCACACTCTGATGAGTAAATGCTCACATCGAAACAATATATCCTACTACTATAATATTGGTATTCTGGATCCACAAAGTCAAGATACATCATGGAATCTCACAAAATTAAGTTAACTTTGGTTAAAGGATAATTAGGTCCCAATTTTTTAAGAAGTCACTAAACTATACTTTAGTTAAGATATTGAGGGTTTACTACTTTTATTATTTTAGATCAATTTTTATTATTAACTTGTGACCAGCAAGTGTTTTTTAACGCGGAACACTGACAATTTATTAATTCAAATCGAACTATAACAAATACGATATTAAATTGAGAGCTTGAAGGCCAATCTATTCATACAAGCTTGACAAAGAGACCGAAAATCACAATACCTTAACTTGTTATTAAAGGAATATCTCGCTATTTTAATGAGAAAGACCACAATTTGTAATATGCAAACTAAAAAATGTTGTCGCTTTAAAAATCAAGAGCAATCGTAATTAAACAAAAATCTTATTTGACTCTCAAAACGGTTAAAAGAAACATTGACACAAAATTACTCTAGTACGTAAAATAAGAGCAGTTGATCTCGAGGACAAATTACAAATGACTAGTATTATCAAGTGTCGGTAGCTAGGGTTAGATTGGGTGGGTTAACGTTAATCAGATGCGGAAGCTTCCATTATCTCGTAATCCAAACGTACGTTATTACATTTTATATAGTACATCATAAATATGCTGACACAAAAGACAGAGCACACTACACAGTAGTAGTAGAGTGGAGGTAGCAAAAATGGTGTGGAAACAGCAAGTTTGCATCGCAGTGATTTGACAGTGGGTGTGAGATCGATGCTTCTTCTTTTTACTAAATTAAGTAATATACAAATGTTTCCCTGTTCTTGTTCTTGTTCTTCATTCTTCACCTTCACGTGCCCTTCACTTTCAGGTGGGTCTCTCTTTATAATTGCAATTATTAGCTTATCCAAAAAGCTTACCAACAAGTTCTCAAGCTGTAGAAAGCCAAGTTTCAAAGCTCAGGGATGGGAGTTTTGCATTTATTCACCTATCTTTCACTGTGCTTATAGAAATGTTACCTGTAAGGTTAATTCAAAGGAAAAAGAAAATAGGAATGTTCCAATTAAGGGTAAATAAAGTGATGCAATATGAGAAATTTATATGGCTTGATCATATGATTTCAGTACTATTTTGGTAGATGAAAAGCAATTGTCCATATGAATAATATGATGATAGGGAGTAGGGACATTAAATTAAGTATTCCATCTTTATCAAGAAATAGAAGTAAAATAGTAATGTAGATTTAAATGGGTAGTTTAAAGAATGATCAACTTGGCCGGCAACATGGGACCATCATCATCTTTTCGGCATTAGTAGTAGTGAGGGCTTCTTCCTTTATACCGTACATATATATATATATAATAATCCTTAACATAAAAAATAATTGTCTTATCTTTGATATATTTTTATTTTAAAATAAATGTTTTATAAAAAATAATAATTATACATAAATTATCAATAAATTAATATATTTTGAATTGTTACAACACATGTATACGTATGTATGTCGCAATATATATATATATATATATATATCATACTAACAAGTTTCTCTCAATAAGAAAGTATAACAGATGTTTTAAAACGAAAATAGTATAATATTATAAAGATTCTTCTCCCAACCAAAAAGTAAAATGATGTTATAAAACGAAAATAGATTATTCTCATTGATTTCTCCTATATATTTGCTTTTAAAAGCATTACTATATATCCTAATTAAATGTGCCGCCCTCTAAATTTTCTTTACTTAATTTAACATGTAATAATAATTTTAAATGGAGCTATGTGAAGGTCTTCGCTCTTTGGGATTTTTGCTGTAGAAAATTTTCTAAGACGTCTTGTATTTTAATGATTAATTATATATTTTTAGAAGAACGAGTCTCAATTAAAGTATAAGTAGCTGAGACTTAACCGAGATACAAAATAAACAGACACTTCACCACAAATTTAGTTGACCGGGTACATGTTCTAATTCATGATCGATTCGTTGACATAGTCGAGTCTTATCCACTTAAAACTCATCTATGCTGATACTCCTAGATGTTGTCTATTAATCAAATCCAGCAATCAATTTTTGTTGGTCTCCGTGTAAACTGTGAAGGATTCTGTTTTATTTATGTATAATAGAAAAAATAGACTAAATTAAAATCGTACAGAGATAGATACTACTAGAAGATAGATCCATAAAATGTGGCATATGCATAATGCACTGACCTTGGATTTTGTTACAAAAGATAATGATGAATCAATTAATTTAGACAATAGCGTACACGTTAACATATTTCTATTTCCTCTTTTAAACCCAAAATATGATAAAAGTCAAGAATGCAAAGCATAACACGCAACATATTTCAATTTTGTTTCCACAGATACAAGCAATTTTCTGGATGTTTAGTATGGTACAACAATAACTAAAATCCTCATTTGTATGACAGTGAGGCATGATACAACTATCTTCTGCAACTCACATCTGCAACGAGATGGCGGATGTGTGGAGCGTACCATTTCACTCTCTCTACATGTCGTATTGAGACTTCCCAACAATGACCTGCAAGCGACCAAACATCCAAAACCATTAGTCGCGACTCGAGAGTCCAAAACCGAATGCATGTCCAAGACTACCAGCCTTGTGCCAATTTTCCGAACAATACCTTCAGATAATGCAATTTCACATATTGATTTCAAAACATGTTCTGTCCACTGACCCTCTTCCGAGTCTTTTACATTTCCGTGCACATGTAACATTCCACCTTCCTCTCTGTATTATCGGTATGGCCACCAAAATTACACGCAGATATGTAAGAGGGGAAGAGTAAAATGATAATAGAAAGATTTTTGACGAAGTTGAGTTCAACAAAAAGATTAGTCGCATAATGTACCTTAATGCCCTTACAGCAGTGACCCAGCTACCCTCACTTGTTGGGAGGAGACCAAGACAGACCCGATCAGCAACTCCCTGTACGCAAATCAAATGGAACCAAATCAGAGATCCCTTTTGTATTCAGTGTTTTTGGGCAACAAAAGAATGTAATCCAACAAAGGAGGTGGTTTCCAGTGCTACGACTAACTAAGTGAGGTGAGAAAGGTTCTCAAGAGTCAAGTCTCTACTGTCAAACCATGGACTCATGCCTCTACAAACAAGTAAAAGGATTAACAAAGAATGCAATTCAACAGAACCTAGAGAAGTAGCATCCCTTATAACAAGTTTGGTACTCCAAGTTGAGGTAGAATCTTGGTTTTCATAAAAATGAAGCCTACATGTCTATTATGAATGAACAGTCAAGTCTGGATCATTAGCCTGTCAGTATAGTCTACCCAAAAGGCCAAAAGTACATTCTCCTCTCATATCACCACACAAGAATTTTTTTAAGAACTGTACAAGCCTGGAAGGAGTTTTAATTACATCATGCAGTCGTGAATAATTGGGATACACAAACTTAGAGACACTTGAAGCATATCACATAATATATTAAGATGCCACATTAATTAACTAGAGAGAAGATACAGTGGTAAACATACTTTTGGTGCTGTAATTCGATTATCTCCTTCAAGTACGATGCAACGATCTGACACAAAATTGGCCTGCAGGTTATGTCTGAGTGCTTCAACAGCATAGGGATTCCATTCGCATGCATAAACTAATTTTGCCTTGGCCCTGATAAACCAACATTATTACTAATGTCAACAATACAATTCAAGGCAAAGAACTAAAAAAGCGGTAGGGGTTAGCTTCCGACAAAATTTCAAGAACGTTTCATGGTGGTGGGTACTAGAAAATAAAGGTGCACATGTTCACTTATTCAGCGCAATAATTTGATTAAAGATCTGTATGAAAAAAGGTGCTAACTAACTACTCTAGGAATCAGCAAAGGGAGACACAAGAGAGTGTTACATCATGATATATGCGCAACAAGCAATGATTTCAGTTGAATTCTGTCTATAAATTCACAAGATGGACTCATTAGTGGGTCCATGCCTATAAGAAGAAGGTGAAGCAACATGTACTCAAAGCCTCTATAGTGTATCGTATATGGGCTGAGACAAATCGGAGGATATGTCAGCAAAAGAGGTTGAATGCTGTTGAAGTCTTTAACAAGCTGAAGCAGGAGGTCTAGTTGAAGTTCTTCTGGTACAAGCCAAAGAAAATCTCATGGGATGAGCATCAATGGTTAAAATTAAATAGAGCCTTAGTATAATATTCATATGATATTATTGTAGGAGTTGTGAGGATTTTGTCACATATGTGCCCTTGGTTGTAATGCTTTGCTTGTGGTAGTAACGTTTTCTTTTTCAATAAATAATAGTTTAAAAATGATAATTTTTGCTATCTTTGTTTTACAGAAGGAATGGTGGGATTGACGAGGGTAGTAGAAATAGAAAAAATGCAACAGTTGAAATAGAGGAGTGCTTCAAGAGTTCTCTGTGATTAAAGAGTTCCTCTAAAGTTAAAGTCAAGTGCTATAGGCCAGCTATGTCGTATGGACACCAAATGTTGGGTTCCAAAGACAGTCCAATGTCATAAGATGAGGGCAGCATAGATGAGAATGGTTAGGTGAAGGATGTGAATGAAGCTATTAGAAATAAGGTTGGGTTTGCTTAAATTGAAGATAAGATGGGACAAAACTATCAAATGTCATTTTTTAGCATGTGCGGCATAGGGAGGTTAACGATCTTGTTCAAAAGGGTGGAAGAATTCAAATAGGAGAAGCTAACAGGACTAGGCAGAAACCTATATTCACATGAAGAGAGTTAATAAGAAAAGTGAAGAGAGATAATAGCGCTAAATATGGTGGGTGTTAAAGGAGAATACAATGGAGAATTCCAAAGAGTTATGCAAAATGATTATGCAATCAACCCCAACTTAGTTTGGTAAAAGACTTGAGTAGTGGTTGTTTCACTTGGACATCATGAGTGCAACAAATCAAGTAGACGGACTGTGAGTTGACAACAAACAACAATTTCATGAATGTAAGACTTATTATTAGGCTTATTCCCAAGCTATAAGATCCCTCACCCAAAACTAGATAATTAATTTCCTCTATTACCGATTCTCGAGAACATATTCTAATTTGAATAATGAATTCATAGATCAAATTAATTTAGAACAAAGGTATATATAACTTATGAAAGTAAGGATCCTATCTCCAACACCAAACTATGTTGATTATTTTTCCCTCAGGGATTGAATCCAGTGCAAACTTCTATTCAAAAGGAGAAATGCACAAAAATATGTGTAAGAGGGGGGTGCGCTCACATATAGATTAACACCAAAAGAAAGATTAGCTGAAATAATCAATTACAATATACCTGACAAGGAAGGGCAGCACATAATATCCAATTCCAGCAAACAAATCCACAATAACCTCATTTGTACATTCTAGACGGCCCATACGAAGCTTCTCAGAAAGATTGCCCCATGAAAACATGCACTTGGTAGCATCAAAAGAATAGTGAACTCCATTCTCACAATGATCAACCCAACCATTTTCTCCCACAAGAATCTCTAGGGTACTATCCCTCGTGCCAGTTGGTGCAACTCGACCCTATGAGATGCATGAAAATTCAAGTAATGAGTAAGATTTATAATTCATTATAACACACTTAAGAGAAAAGTGAATATATTGTTTATCTAACAATTCAATTCATAGCTAGTGAATTATATTTTCCTTGATAGCAAATATAAAAAAACCAGGTAGACTTTGTGAAGCAAGCAAATTGTGTAGGTTTGAACAAGAAGGCACAGGATGTTCCTTTTCTCCTAATTCTACAAAACGGGTCTACATCATCAAGAACACAAACAGTAATTAACGGATAATTGGCATTAAGGATTTCCTGATAGAATACACCAATGGGCAAAAAGGTTAATCATTATAACTGATAACACTTCATGCTAAAGGGTTCTACATAGATTATTTGCAATGCTTCTGACATATAGATTAAGAGCTAGAAATCTTTTCTAATCTTTTAGGGAAAACTTTTCCTCCATCTGTGAAAACCTTCTTAATCTATCGAGGAAAAAGTTTTCTGATCCATTGGGAAAAGCCTTGAGCTTTCTCCCATAAATTCTGTCTCTTGTAATTGCAAATCTAGCATGTTCGTGGACATAAGCAAGTATCAACCTCTACCATGACTGAATAATGCATACAGCACACCCATTTTTAGTACCAAGGGTAGGTTAAAACTTAAAACAAATTGCGTCAAAAAGAAAAGACCAAAAAAATTGAATAAGAATTCAGACGTGCAGTCATAGGATAATTGAGCAAGTAACAAACCATTTGGCTTTAATCCTCATATCTAACTTACTTGTCGAGCAAGGCGGCGAGCATTAAGTGATTTGGCTACACTAGGCCAAAGCTCCTCTCCAATTGAGTCCCATATTGGATCCTTGAATGATGTCACGGGAAGCACAAGAATATCCCCAAGTCGCTCCCATCTGAAGCACCGAGAAGAATATTACTAATTTTTGCTATTTTATATGATAAGAAATTTAACGAGTGACAAGTCAGACTCATAAATAAACATTGCATTTTCCCACAAAACTTCATACTGCCAGCAATTTCTTGTACATCTCATGTAAACAAGAAATTTATTTAATAAAGAATGTGATATGTTATATATTCCAATTTTTTCAATCAAAGCCATAATGTAAACACCAAAGGAACAACATTATTAAACACAAACCTAGCAGGTAGCTCCTCTAAGAGTTGTTCTGGTAGGCCTTTATTCTGTATCAAAGATTTTACAGCTTCACTCATAATTTTAAAAGGAGATTTAGGAACTCTTCTAATTTCCAAAATGTCACCTGCCACCTTTGTGGCCCCACAATTCTTTAGAAGATCCAAGGCTGTTGAACATGAAAGCTCATTTAACATAATCTTTTTTGCAAAGGATTTGTTAAGGTCTTCCAGACCATCTAATGCATCTCCAGAATGATGTTTTTCATGGAACACGGCACTAAAATTTTCAGTCACAGGAAAACATATATGAATTCCATCCTCTTCATTATAAACTTTCCTGCCAAGATCTAGCCAACCAAACTTCTTTAATATGTCCTTCCCTAATTTAGCATATTTCTTCTCAAGTCGTAAAACCCAATGAGAACCGACCACTGTATGTCTATTGTTTGCCCCAGTTGTTTTAGTATCAATATTCATGCTAGGAGCCTCAGTTAAAGTTTGCGCATTCCTGCTCTGTAGACCTTCAAAGTCATCATTTCTTTCTCTTGTTAACCCTTCATCTTGCAGCTTTTTCGCCATTTCAAAATGCAAAAGACGGTCATCTAGAGAGATTAGAGGAAGCAAGCTGATTTTCATTGGCTCGCTAAATTTTGTTCCAAATGCGTAACAAGCTGCCCCACCACCAATTATAACAAGATCATCACCAATGACATTGGCTGTACTACGCACAAACAAATGTTTGCAAGCAGAATTGAGCATCACATGCTTCCAAGTCTGAAGCCGGAGATCAAGTAGTGCCAATTCTTGATAATGTTGTTTGACGGGACAACCACCAACGACTCCAAGATAATTTTTGTACACAAACATAGAGTGGGAAAACCTTGCGTTTGGATTTCTTCCTGTTGTCTTTTCCTTCTTCCATTGACATGTCTGGACATCAAAACTATACAGGTCTCCTAGTGCCTTCTCTCCATTATACCCCCCAAACAAGAAGATCTTTGAACCATATGTTACCATTGAGTGAGAATGGCGGGCACATGGCCATTCTCCATCAACCAGTACCTCTCTCCATTGGAGATTGACTGTATCTAGAACGTGCAGGGATGAAGAGATCGCATTATTATTAAGTCCACCAAATACGTATATTTTCGACCCAACCACTGCGGCTGCATGTCGATGCCTGTATGACAAACAAACAGCAGTAAAAGGATATTAATTTAATGCTTATGGATAAGATGTCACTAGAAACTAAGGAATCTGTCATGAAAGATTCAAGAGAACAGAAATGCAGGTAAAATTGTTGGCATCAATACATTGACTTCCTACTAAGCTGATCATTAGCCTATCTTAAGCATTTTTGCAGCAAAGAAAAATTACTACAAAAGCACAGCGCTGTTTATGCTATATGTGTAATGCCAAATTATGAACACGGAGGTTAAACAATATAGGACGAATAAATGCACTAAAAGCATCACCTAGGAGGGAAAACACTGCTTGTACATTCTAATAATTTCCATTCCTTCTTAGCTGTACTGAAGACCCATATATCACTGAGAATGTTGACAGGATCTGCTCGTCCTCCAATTACAAACATACAATCTCCTACCAAAGAAGCTGTGTGACCCAAGCGTGGAGAGGGAGCACCCTCCACTTTAACTGCTTCTAATCTTCCACACGATGGATCAAGCATAAAAGAATCATTCCTACGTGCATGTCTTCCCAAGCCTCCAAATCCACCAAATACAAGAACATGCCGAAATGCATTATCCATTGTACAAGATGAGTGACCCCAAAGGAAAAGCTTCTCCAGAGGCTCACCAATAATCGACATCTGAGCAATAGGTAGACTGCAACTGGGAACTCCTACCAACCCTGCCAATGATTCAAAGACTCAAACTTGCGGTCACATTATAAGGAAATTTGTCCTGCAATAAACATACATTAGTATGTAATGGTACTAATAAGGCTCTGCATGCATATTTGTCACATTTGAGTAGCAATGCACATATTACCGAATATCATACTCCCTTAGTCCCAAAATGAACATCCTTGTTTCCATTTTGAGAATAATTAAGAAGTTAGTTAGTGTTGTACAATTACTTTTGAATCCCCTTGAGCATGTGCTCTAACAAACTGAAGCGATATTGGCCAACTTATTATGAGGACGTTATTGGTAATTCATGCTATAACTAATTTCCTAAAAAAGAAAAGAGGACACTCATTTTGGGGCAAAAATGCAAAACAAACAGGATATTCATTTTGGGACAGAGGGAGTATATCAGTCCTCATCACAGTTTTGGCTAAAATATTTAAAAGTAAATTGTGATGTTATGTGTGTAATTTGTATATAACAAAGCATACAAGTAGAACAAATATAACTGGAAGCAGAAATTACTTCTAGCTAGAATTCAAAAATTGAAACAATTAAATAGAAGTGTTTAAGATAAAATGAAACCATTGAATCATATTGACCATAATTGCAATAAGGCATTGTTATTTCCAAACTAAAGTTTTCCAATAACTTATAAGTTGGGAGGGAACTACGGAGATGTCAAGCAAAACATGAGGCTGGAAAGAGGCAAAAAAAACTATGTTTGACCGTATGATCCAAAAAATAAACTAATAATGATATTTTGATTCTGGCATTAGATATCCATGAGCTGAACAAATGCTCATTCATCATACTCTTGGTCCTCTAAAAAGACCCCCTTTTTTCTTGTGGTATTATCTGGAGCATTCACCGCCTGTACTCGTTATTATGCATGCCTGATAATTCAATACATAGTCACCAGAATGCAAAGTGGATTTTACTTTTACATGTATGCAGCATATATATCACTTTTCAAATACTTTGGAAAACAGATGCAATTAGTGCAACGATAGATACAAATCATATGTGAAAATGAGAGACATATAAAACGATGAAATGATTCTCAACTGATCTTTGTCATTTTAATATGAATCCAACTCAAAAACAGTGACATATAATGATTAGGAGAAGATTGTTAAAAAAAGTTCAATCTTTCAAACACAGCTATGGATTTACCTGAATGGGCATGAGCTTCTATTCTCTCAGAACCATCATCAGGATCTTGCCCACCATTACAATCACCACACTCCTCACCACCATTCACCAAAACTGGACCTCCAATCTCAGCCGCAGCTGATCCTGCAAAACCCTCACCCCGCAACGCCAGAAAAAACCCATCAGTTCTCTTCCTATTGGCCTCCATCTTCTCATTGCCCACCGTCACAAGGTACCTCACATACTCCGGCGACACCATAAGCTTCTGGGTATCCCCCAACGGCACCTCCATGCGTATTGAACACCGAATAGCTATAATCACCCGCTTGCTAGCACTGGTAATACCCGATTCACGAAACCCAGAAGATATCGCAGCCGCCACCAGACTCTGAGCCGAAGAGAGGTCCTTGCACTCAATGGCGATAATGAGAGGCTCGAAGCGGAAGACCAAATCACAGGGGGTGGGTGGTTCTGGGTTGGGTTCGGAGGGGAAAAGGAGGGAGACGACTGAGTCGGGGTCGGCGAGTTCGTGGGAAACGAAGAGCCATGAGCCGCCACGAGCCTTCTTTTTGGGAAGATTGGTAGTGGGTGAGGGCTGGGAGAGGATGGAGATGCGACCGGAGCAGGAGCTGGTGGTGAAGTAGGAAGGGTGGTGGTTGATGGCATCTAGGAGGGGGATGATGGGTGTGTCCAGAGAGCCCTTTGGCGATTTGTCAGTCACCGTAGAGCTCAGTGACGCTAGCGTTGCCGCTTTCCTCTTCTCGAACTCCATTTCTCTCTCTCAGTTGACGCAGTGTTTTGAGCTAAAATCTCTCTAAAATCTCAGAGAAGACTGAAGAGAAGTGAAGAAGACGAAGAAAGAGGAACTTTGGGTGTTTTGAAGTAGGGTTGGATTGATGGGCTGGGCTTAGTTCGAGGCCCATGTACATAAATAAATACTAAATAGGGTCTCAAATTGCTTAAATAAAGTAATAAACCATTTGTGTTGTGTAGTAGCTCAACTCAACAATTCCTTTCAAATACCTTGCCAATTTGTGTACATGGGTTGTATACTTCTTGTATCGAGATTTTAGTATTATGTTAAACAAGTTAATTTGAATCCGACTTAATTATTAAATGTGTTGAACAATTACAAATTCCGTATCGTGTCGTGTTATGACATGTCATGCCTGTGGTAAGCTTTATGGTTAATTGACTTGGCAATTGCCACACAGTTGACAAGATACTAAACATGTAAGTTGATGATTCAAACATTGCATAGTTCACAAATACGCCAATTGCCATACAAAACTGTCAGAGATTTCAAATATGTTATATAGTAAAATATAAAAAAAGTAACATGTATGTATGTACAAGTACAATCAAGTACAATAAACCAACTAACTAAGTAGCTACGTCGATGACCTTGAAATCCAGTACTTCTCAATCTCTCTTGCCGTCCTTCCTGGAATTCTCCCAGCAATTAGAGACCACCTGTTCAATCCCATCAAACTTATCAAAAGAAAAGTATAAGCATAATCTGGTGGTTTAAGGCGTTTGTTTCCGTTTTCGAGTCTTCCTTCAGGAATTGGTACTACGATAACAAAATATTATTAATTTACCTCTGTCCAACCAAGTTAAACATCCTGGCTATGAGCTCCTCCTCGTCTTGGGAGAATTCAAGGCTATGATTTGAATCCTCACCTTTGATTACTTCTAAAACAGAACAAACCCAAATCACCAAACAACATATAATTATAAACAAACATGTGAATTTGATCAATTGGGTAATTAAGTTGGTACCTTTAGTATTTTGAGTAGCAGTAGCGGCGGCGACTGAGGTGTGAGTGTGATACTGATCTGTGTCTCTCATCTCCTCCATGGTAGTGAGGATCTATAGGGCATATTTTATAGGATTTATATGTATATATAGCTGAATATGGGATGAGGACCAAGACTGGTAGTTCAGGGACTTTGATGGGTTGTTGAGGTTCCATATAGTTGGTTGGGTTGGCCTTTTGTGCTTTTTAATGAAAACCCAATTTCTAAATAGACAAAAACTTTGTTTTTCTTTCTTATCATTTTCACGCCGATCACTCTTTTGTTGTTCTAGCTAGGTTGTTCAATTCCTACCCTTTTGTTTTCTTGTGAATGTGAGACATATATATATATCCATGTAGTGAAATTTGCCTCTCTTTTTTACTGTGCTTAAACTTACATGATTGAGACATTGTGTCAATTGTGTGGTTGGTGGAAGGGTTTGTTTAGTCTCATGGAATGAAAAAATGGGTGTTCAGTTCTTATCCATTCCATGACCAGGCTTGACCTAAAATAGTTCATTTATCTCTTACAGAGTCTTAGCTTTGTTGATAGCATTTAAATATATTGAACTTCAAAATAGTAATTCATTTCAAAATAGTATTAGCTTCCATGACTTGGCTTGACCTAAAAGAGATTTAGTTTAGTTATTGTAAAATGAATACTAATTCATATCAAATGATGACCAACAACACATCTTATATTTGAAATTTCACCTTGTTATTTAATTTCAAGTAAATAAATTCAAATAATGTTTCAAGAAACTAGTCCAAACTTCTTCCATTGCGTATATTTCATCTTGATGGTTTTAAGTGTATATTTTAACTGAATATAAAGAAATTTTAAATTCTGATCCCTAAACTGTCCAAACAAGTTGAATGCGGCGTGAAACAAGATAGTCCAACTCTTTTAACAAGCACGAAAACCAACCCTCACCTCTAGAAACCAAGCAAAGCTCTATCGTAGGAGAAAAGACGTGTGAAGGTAAGTCTGTGTAAGTTTATGCTTAGGAATGGTACCAAAGTCACGAGCTTAGAGCCTTGAGGCATCATAAAGGGTCAATAAGACGCTAATCAAAGCGTAGACGCTCCTGGAGAATCAGTTTCATTCCATAGTACTTGAAGGGTATGTGCAAGTTTTGAAACTCGCGTCTCGGAAGCTAAACTTAAGAGGTTGTTGTGAGTAAGTGAACCCCACATGTGCCAAACTTTGATTTGTTAGTATAAATGTGCAACTTTTGAAGAGAGAAGATATGAAAGTATGAAAATTTTATTTCTCTTAATTAATTCAGGAAAAATATTTTTTCATGTATATTTTTTTACATGTATTTTCATATGTATTTGATATTGCTAATGAAAATGGTTAGGGTAGAAAATGGTTAAATTTCAATATTTTAATGAATTTATTACAAACGTTAATACTTTGTACCTATTTTATTAGAGATCATCCAAAAAAATCGTTAAATTATTTTTCTTAAGATTTGATGTATTATAATAAGTTTGTGCAACTTGTTAGTGTTTAA
>JAYMTF010000112.1:0-52860 GCA_036897485.1 Pelargonium nanum
AAGGCGTTTTAAAGTGTATTTTTTTAGTACTTTGTTTATGAGGTCGCATTCGAAGCTAGTAGTTTCTCTAAAAAAGAATTGAGATCTCATCAAGAATAGAGTCTATGTGACTTGAGTGAGGCTTCACCAGAAATTGAGTGACAAGTATTAAGTATATAGGGACGCGTTTCATGTACAAGAAGCTTCCCGTGCGTGAAGTCCAGACACCTTACAAAAGAGACCTCTGAGGGTTTTAGGTACTAATTTCCGGCCCATTCCTGTTATTTAAGGGTTTTTAATTATGTGAAAGTGAGTTGTTTCTATCGTAATCGGTAAATGCTATAAGAGCCTTTGAGTCGTGTGCTAAGTTGGCTCTTCTCTTGCCCTCAGCTGAGCGTGGCGGTAGTGATGCTCTCTGGTAAAGCTACCTGTGGGCGTCTACCGAAACCTATAATGAATAATCTAACCCTGTCTAGGAATTGATATTAGCTTATATATTTGCTCGTAGATTTTTAGTAATGTAGACGCGTAAGAGATAATCGCCGTGCGAAAAACCTAGTTTCAAGCGATTTGGTCCTTTAATATATTGACTTTTTTGGTATATAAGTGGAAAACTTCGCTGTAGTAATACAAAAGAAAGAGTCTCACATAAAATACTTTGCAGTAATTTTATTAGGCGGTAGTCGTAGGGTTTTTTAACTCCTTAAGATTACTCTTGCTAGGCGTGCTATTCAAAAGATGTTCTATATCTCTCTCTGAGATTGGCTCGCTAACTGCTTCATAATGAAAAGGGCCCTCTTCCTCTTTATGTGTTTTCTAATTTAAAAGGTGATGTATTTTGAATACGAAGAATTACGTAGATCGTCAAAGTATAGTTTATTCTTGAGTTTCTTGTTGGTACAAAAAGTGTTCCTTAATTACTTATTTATTTTTAAAAATAAGGTATAGCTGAGAAATCCTAATATTCTTTAGGTATATATTCAGGAACAAGCCTTAATAACGCAAAAGTTGGTGCAATCCTTTGAAAATACCCAGAAAATATTTCTAAAAAAAGCAATTAAGTAAATACTAAAAGGGATCCTGAAAGTGCTTAAGATAGAGTTATTCCTACCTACTTTTTAATCCGAGTATAATTTATATTAAAATATCTTACCTCACGGAAGTTTAGGTCAGACGGTTCAAACCCATACAAAAGGGTATAACCCATAAAAGAAAAGGGTTATCCCAATTAACAAAAAAAGTTTGTATTGAAATTATATATATATAGTTTTTAGTACCATAGTACTTCGCTTTATTCTCTTATAGTTTAGGCGTTTTTCCAAGCTCACCTACTTAGGAAGTCTCGTAAGTAAAGGAAATAAAGTAAAAAGTTTCTAAAAAAGACAGGTTATAAACAGAAAATTACTTCAAATAAACCTGAAATACTACAAAAATCATAGAAGAGTGTCCCTTCTGTAGGGCTCCTAAAATCATGCAAACAACTAGGTTAGTGCTTTATAGAAAAAGTATAAAATATAGGATTCATCTAACTACTAGAAATCCTTTTTATGAAAGATCTTTTGGGTTTCCTATTAAAAATTGGATCAAAAACAAAGCAAAAGAGACTAGGGGGTTTCGATCGCAAATTTTTTTCAAGGTATCCTTTTTCTAAACTGAGACTAGCTATCCGATTTGCAACTAAAAGAATTTCGGAAAAAGGCTTATTATGATTATGAGTATAACTTGGTTATTGAAGGAGTACTCTAAATGACGAGTGACTTCGAAGACAAAGCTCAGACTTGATTGAGTCAATTCGAACCGATGACTTTAGGCGTATGAAACCTGTGTACTACCGACTATAAAAAGGGGTTCTGAAAGACTGGGATTGGAAACGTATATTTGCAAGGTTAAGAATTTTAGGCTATCCTGGAATAGAGTTTTTGCGGGATATATCTTTTTGATCAACAAGGACTCTTTATTTAAGATTTAAGGGCTTTCTCCCTTTTGAACCTTTTACTTTATATACTTTTCAGGTGAAGTTCTACCGAGTAAATCTAAGATAATAATATATTTTAATGCGGGTAGATGCAAATAAGAGCGAAATGAAATTCTATTTAATTAAGTGATTCTGATGACTTTTGGTTCCTTTTATAATTTTAATAAGGAGTTTTTCTGAAATCTTAAGAATTAGTATCTTCCAGTTGAGAGGGAAGACTTTCTTGGTAAAAGAGTTAGTAATTTAAAATCTTTATTCTTTTCTTACTATTGCTAATACTTAATTGTTTGTAAAAAGGAATAGTAGTAAAGAGAACCCGTAATTCCCTGATAGACATAGTAAAACTGAAAAAGTAAGAAAAAGTGAAAACTTGTTAATAGTATAATTTAAATGAGCCTGAATTTTACTATTACATATAAGGAAAGACCCCTAATTAAATGGAGTTCTGTTTCTGTGTTACTCCAGAGTTTGGAGAGTTATAATCTGTGTAAGGGTTTTTAAGATTGTTGAACTTGAGGTCTATCTGTTGCTTAGGCCCTGCGAGCTAAGCAGTAATTCTATTGCAGTGATTTATCTTTTAATTGTATACTTTGTAGAAAAACGTACACTTTCTGATTCATGAAGTTGCAACCAAACGGTTTATGTTTTTCTGTTTTCTTGAAATACCAAAGTAAAGGGATAAATTCAGTTACGTTTTGAATGCAAAAAAAAAATTCCTATATAAGTATTTGTTTAGTAAGCACAAAAAGCTTGCAAGAAAAACAAAAATTATTTGCTACTTTTTGGATCCCGAATCTATATCTATGTATTGATCGCCTTACTGGTACTCTTGATTTTAAGTCCTTTAAAAATATTCTACGGAAAGATTAAATATAAAGAAAACCTGAGCTAACTACCTTGTTCTATGTAAAAAAGGCTCTTAACATCTACTTTATTTAAACTAATTAAGGGACCCTTAGTATATAGGATGCGTCTTTTTCAAGGGTTCTTGTTTATGTATTATTAGTAGAAGGGGGTTTTTTAGTTACCTTTTTAATAGAAAGGAATGAGTCTCCTGCTGATATTTGGGTAGGCGCAGGTCAAGTTCTAGTACTAATCTCGATTGTTGTACTGAAAAGTAAGGTGTAAGATAGGCCTTTACGGGGTCTTGAAAGAGATAAAAAGTTCCATTTGCTTGGTTGCAAAAGTAGGCGTTTTAGTAACGTAAATAAGATAATATGAGTCCAAAAATAAGTTATTTAAAACCTTTTAAGGCTATCTTTCTTATAAAAAAGCAACAAAAAGACGAGGTATCCTCTACCGTTTATAGAGTGGTTACATACCAGAGCATCCTTTAAACAAGGGCCTACCCAGGTCCCCTTTTTCTCCTTATAAGTTCCTCAATCTAGCGATCTTAAAGGTAAAACTTACCTCGATTTCGTCCTTTTGAAAGACTACTAAATAAAGTTTATTCCCTTTAGCTTTAGTACTACTTTCCTTCGCTTAGATTGGGTTGCTTTCTAGCTTCCTTTATAGAACCGGTGTAGCTAAAGATAGTATCTTATAAAGAGTATATACCTTACAAGTAATCCTTTCCCCTTGTTTCATAAGAGGTCCCTAATAAGAAAGGGAAATCCTAATCCAATCCCCTCGGATAATCCAAATGAGGATCTCAATCCCTTAATTTTATAGATAGCTATATCCCTGGACAGGAATTACAAGATTTTTGAAATCCCTTTTTGTGAAAAAATATTAGAAATTTCTCCGCTTAAACGAATTCAGAAGTTTACCGGATACTTATAAGTGCTTTTTACTATGAGTCTCTCTCATTCCATAAAATACACTCTTTAAAGGAATTTGTTAACAAGCATAGGTCTATACTATTTACAATCTTTCATTCCTCTATTAGCAAAAAACTAGAGTCCAGCTTTAGCTAGGATATCCTATTTATTTTAGAAGTATTTCTGTCTAATAAAATAGCTACAGAATTCTTTCTTCAGGAAAAGGCTTAGCTCACTTACTAATGAAACTGATTACTTCTAAGGAACCTCTTTACTACAGAACACGGAAGCAATTAAGGCTCAAACTTACCTATATTATTAGTATTCAAGCTACATTTATTCATTTAATTAGTAGCAGTTGCATATATGAAAAGGGGTTCTGAAGTACTTCCTAAAAAACCTAAGAAATACTCTTATTCCAATCTAGATTCTATGAAAGTAAATAAGAGCCTTCAGTAGTTAAGTTTAGAGGAATGCACTTGGAGTCTCTCATAAGGATATAGTTTTATCTTACTAGTATCCATAGAGTTTTAAAAAGTAGTATGAAACAGTAAGGTATTAAAATTCTTCTATCAGTGCCCAACTTTATCTCCTGTTTAAAACTACCCCCCAGTATAGTTATTGCTGATAAACGGTTATTCCATATAATCTAAGCTTTCCCTAGCTTATTGAGATTCTTATGCAGACTCTTCTTTTTGAAAGAGTGAGTGTCTTGGTTAGTATTAAATGAATATAGTGAGCTACTTAATACCTACAGTTTCATAGTAATCCCTACTTACTTATTGAAGTTTGGTCTGTAAATACTTTCTTTAGGTAAGGGATTTTATCTGCAAGCACAACGCTTCACTAGTTATTTGTATTCTCGTAACAGCAATTTGCTAAGTTAGAGACAAAAAATTGGAAAAGGAAGAGTAGAAGTAAATCTCTAATAAGTCTGGACTAGGGTTTGCATTTTAGAAAACTGATGGGAATTTAATTGCAGTAAGTAGCACTCAAAATTTAATATAATCCAAGGTATCTTCTTTTAAACACCTGTAGGAGTTGAATCTAAACACTCTAATAAACTATAGCAATCTCTATAATGGGACAATCAAAAAGCAAAGCCCCTGTGTCTTAGATCCTGTGGTTTATTTAGACGACTTCTTATTACTAGAATTTACCATACTCAAAAGTACAGTCTTTAAACTTATACAACCGCATTCTTTAAATCTTGTTAGCCCTGGTACTTAAAAAGGAATAGACCTATGTACCCTACCCAAATTCTATGAGATTGTCCCTTTCGTTAATATTTTTAGTGTAGAACTTCAGGGTTTAATACCAACTTTTAATAACTTGGGTTTATAGTGATTTTATTAAACAAGCACAACTTTATATCCTATCCTTATTTTTTGTTCAAAATACTAATTCTTTTACATACTTATTTAAAATAATACTAGGATACATTGTATATATGATATCTTTTATACTGGGCTTTCACAAAAAAGGAGTTCTTTAAATTACCACTTACCTATTAAAACTTTAACTTCTAAAGCGTATAACGTATGTAGCTTTACCTTGTATACTCTGGAATTGCTGAACCAAAATTGGCTGCCTACGTACCTAAAAAAAGGATCAAGCGTTTTCGTAGTTCTTAAAATTTCAGGAAAAGGAAGGCCGTTTCGTCGACGATAGTCGCCATCAATAAAGAAGTTCATGAACCTTCTATATATATCCGAAGCCCTCTTGTGTTGTTCTAAAAGACGTATAGTTTGGTCCAACCTAGTAATTTGAATATGTCTTTTTTCATTTTCCGCGAATTCTTCCTCTAAAAAGTCAAAGGCGCCCTCTCGGATATTCTCGTATGGAGAAACCCTAAGAATATTAGAAAGATTTGGCTCGTTCAACATAAGATCAAAAAGTTCGTCTTGCAACGAGCCTTTCTTTTCTAAGATTTTCACAGCCCAATACTCGATATCCATAATTTCACGAAGGCGGTCTACATTGGCAGCTTGATCAAAGTTATGTCGCACGAGTTGTTCATATTGGCCGGGTAAATTCTGGGCTGGAATTCTATAATAATCACGGGTTTCCAATTGCCGAATAGATTCGTAGATGCTTTGTTCGTAATCAAAAGCCAAGACATTGCGAAAAGTAGACAGCGAGGCGGAACTGGATTCCGATTCTAGAGCAGGTAAGCTTCGCGCGTCTTCTTCGTCTGAACCTGAAGACACATATAAAATAAGAGATGACATAAGGCCTGTAGAAACCAAATAAGTTAAAAGATTAAAACGTATCAAAGAAACCAGAAGTCCTATAACAAAGCATAAGAGTAAGAAGACAATAATAGCAAATGTATGCCTTCGTTTTAGAAGCATGACCCGATATAAAAAAGTAAAGAAGATAAAGATTGCTACTAACATAATGAGAAACTTTAGACTAGAAAAAGGAACCATTCCTTTAGAACGTATAAACGAAGCTACTACTAAAGAGGTCACTAAAGGGACGGATTTGGCAAGTAAATGCATAATAGTTTTACTAACTCTATTTTTTTGTCGGAATCTTTCTCTTTTCAGAAGACTCTTTTTCACTGACATTAAGAAAAGCAAAGAAAATAGCAGACTTATCACTAAGAAGATAAAAATAGGCGAGAATTCTAACATCATAACAACCTTGTTCTTTCTTTTCCTCCTTGATGCCGAGGAAGTATACCTGAGAACTAAAAAAAATGGGAGAGGCAGGACTCGAACCTACGTAGAAACGTTCAACAGATTTACAGTCTGCCGCTTTTGACCACTCAAGCCAACTCTCCCCTAAAAAAGAAGTCAATCCATCTTGGGTTTTGCGTCTCTTCCAAAGCAAAAAATTGGGCTATCTATATAGGATAAAAAGTCAGCAATAAACCAAAGAGAATTAGTCCCTTTTCCCAATAGAAATCACTGTTTTTGAATTCCTTTCCTATATAGGATAAAAGGTGATCGTTTCTTTTTTAATGTCAAAATCTGTGAATAACTTTTTTGTCCCAAATTTACTCGAGAAATTATCACAGAAATTTAAGGACTTCCTTATTAAAAGAGTGAAAACGCATATCCTAAATCTAATCCTTGTCTTTTAAATTTCCGTGTTGTATATACGAATTAAATACTTTTTTTGAGTTACCCATATTAACTTTAACTAGTAAAATATTCTACTAAACTCAGTCCTTTTCCTATTCTACTTTTATAAGATTATGTTAAAAAAAGGGGATCATAGCCCCGGTCCTTGATAATTTAATCAAAATTAATACTGAATAAGGTTGTACCGGAATTCTTTCGAGGGTTCCGAATATAAGGTAAAGAGTTTTTCTATGTCTTTTTGGTTAGTAGAGAATAACCGCAGTTTTCTGAGATTTGTCATAACGAATTCTATTAGTGTTCCCTCTTATTAACTGGATTCAAACCAGTCTACTTTGATTTAACTCTTGCTGTGCTAATCCGTTTTTGAACTGAACCTAAAATAGTATATAAAGTACTCCTGTAAAAACGGATAATAATTATATAGGATTACTCTCTTCTTTGATAGTCCAACAATCGCCTAAATAAATATGATAGCTAAGGGGGTAAAAACCACTCATTTGTAAGCTTTCCACTTTTTAAGCGTTACTCTAGTTATCTTCTTTGAATATAAGCCCGAGTTACTGTTTATAATTAAGGTCTTCATCAGCTTCGTTTATCCGCACTAAAGGTTTTTCAAAGGAGCTATATACTTTTTAAAAAGTTATGGGTTTTTATGGTATTACTTTAGCTTTTACGGGTAACTAGGATTTCAGTGGATAGAACAAAAAGGTTGGAAGAAAATAATTAGCGCCCTACCTACACCTATATCGATTAAGTAAGATTACTTAAGGGGTTTCTTGGTTCATTAGAAAGGTATTCGCTTAAATAATTAAATTTACCGGTAAATATATTTATCTATGCATTACACAAAAAAATATACTACATTAAAAAGGCATATTTATGAAGCAAGCGGCTTCGGAGAACAAAGTAAAAATTTAACTTGTTGAACAAGATAATTTAAAGTTAAGGCTGGGTTATGCTAATTTGAGTGATATTTAAGTAATAAAAATGAGAGATATAATAATAAATAATACTCTTGCTGGCCCTGATTATAGGGAAAAAGATGAAGCAAGTTTATACAATATTTGTTAATATGTTAATTAATAAGAGTTGTGTATTACGAGTCCTTTCTGTAATCTAAAATAAATTTAGTGATTAAGTCATTAACTTTTCAGGGTCTCTTGCAGCTTTTTCAACCTAAGCAATTTTCCCTAGATTGAGTTTGCGTTTTCATACTTATCAAAAAGATGATCTAGTGTATTTAGCATTAGGTAGATATTTTTTTTCTAGATTTTCTACCCTTACCTTCATATCTAAAAGTAAGACTAAAGCTACCAAAATATTTTGGGGATTCTTCTTTTTTAGTAATTAAAGTGAAAAGTTACACACGTATCAGTATTGAATAGTAGAATTAGGTTAATATAATAATACCATAGATAGATGTGTCAGTCAAGCAACCCAAGAAACCCATAACTTTAACCAGAAGGATATCTTAGTGAAAAAGCCTTTAGCAAGAATAGGTTTTAGACCCTTCACAAGAGTTATCCTGGTTTCGTATTTACTTACCTCGGGAATAATTTGAATAATTCTTGGTCACTGAGGGCAGGGAGGTTACAGGAATTAAGCTCTTTGTTAGGCCTATAAATATAGGAAAAGATCTCAATAGGTAACTCTTTAGGAAACTAAATAGCCTAAGGTAAAGTTGTTATTATAAAAAAATTACCTTGTGTACAGCTTATCCGTGCCGCGAGAATCATACGCTTTCTTAAATCAACTTAACTCAAGTGGTTGGAACGATGCTTTCATTCAGAAAAGTCGTTGGTTCAAGTCCTACCCTCGATAATAATAAAATCTTTAACCTTTTCTTTAAGCGAGGAAGACCTGAAAAAAATTCAATAAGTCGATAATGCGAATTACCTCGAATAGGACTCTTCATACAAGCATTTTTAGAACCTTCCGTCAGCTTAGTTTAAATCTCGGAACCAAAACAAAGCCTTAAAAGGAGTAAATTTAAGGGATGCGCTAATTTAGGAGTATTTAGAGTTATAACCAGCCGCAAGATTTCCAGTCTTGTTTACTTTAGTTCGTTCTCGATAAAGTTATATTATCTCGACCAGAACTATGTACAATTTTAATTTGTGACGTATAGGGTAAGTAACTAAGGATACCCTCGTGGTTTAAAGGTAACAAGAGAATTTGCAGTATGGCAGGTGCCGTATAATGTAAAATATTCTACAATTCTTGGATACTCTTCAAAATTACAACTTTAACCTCCCCAATACTGATAACTATTCTGATATCTATCAACGTAAATATAATCTTTAAATCCGTTTTTTTGTAATATTTCCTTTTAAAGTACTCTCTTTGACTCATACTTTTCAATTCTTTCTTAGGGGCCCCAAGGGATAAGTTTGACTCTTTAGTTAGGATTTCTAACGTTTTAAGTTAGTATTGCTTGTTAATTAAAATAGTTACACTATTATACAAGAATAATCTTTGTTTAATGCAAAATCGGCTAAAAAGTTAAAAGAGGAAGGTGCTTTTGAGTTGATAGGCTCCTAATTTATTTTTAGTAAGATAAGGGAGCTTAAAACCTTTTCCATTAATATCGCTGAATAACAAGGACAAGAAATTTAAGTCGAAAATACTTCCGTGTTAACCAAGTTTTTGTATTTTTATTTCCTCTTTATACAAAATATAATAGAAGGATTTCTATATTTAAAAAGTCGTTTAATCAAGTAAAATTTATTATTTTTAATTCTTAATTGTCTCAGAACCCTTAAAAAAAAAAGGGGGGCAAAAGGCATTATATACCTACTAGATATACAAAAAACGACTGCTACGCTTAACTCCAACGATCGGTCGAACAACCTTTAATCGGGTAAAACTCTAAAAAGACCTCCCATGAAACTCAATTTTTAAGGCATAAAACCGGATAACTAATAAGGAGATTTTAGTTAAAGTGAGGGGTAAGTCTTGTGATACCGCGTTACTACAAATATCAAGATAAATTTAGCAATAAAATACTCGTTTAGGGTATAGGACCCCTTTACTGTGCAAAAACCTGGTTTATTTCAACCGGGCTAGGTAACAAACATACTGTAAATATAGGACGGCCTGCATAAAATACGAATTTGACAAATACAATTGGACAGCGTACCCCAGACTTCTATATAAGAGGTGTTTGGAAATAATGGATAGGAATACCTCTTTACAATTTTTCTTCAAAAGTACCAATCCGGATTCAAGACAGAAACCAATTTCTGACTAAAAAAGCAGCATTGGTCTAAACCTTGGATTTATCCGTTGTTTTTTATTTATTATTGAGCACTTATTTCAAAATTGTAAAGGGATATGGAGGAGCAATCAAAGGCATTCGACTCAAATCTACTTGTTTTATATTTGTAATTGAATACTACTGGAAAAAAACTTTCCTTACTCTTGTGGGGGTTAAGAATGGCTAAGTAAATAATTAAGTATAGACGTAGTGAGTTTGCAATAAAAAGCAGTTCGGAGAAGGAAGAGTGGCTTTTATTATTAATAGAATACTCTGTACTTTAAAGACAATAACTTAGTCCTTTCTTTAAGATTGGGTTTTTTATTGTCTTTAAAATTGCAAACAAGAGACGCAGGGCAATCACGGAATGGAATTCATATTCTTACCTTACTGTCTAGCAACTGTAATTCTATTATTTACATACAACTGTTCCTTACTTATTAATCCTCGAATAGCTCAATTTAGATTAGCATTTAGTGCTAAAATTTATTAGTATTAAGTTTAGCCTATTCTTAGTTTAAACTTACCAGAAATTCCTAACTTATTTATATGCCTAAATTGAGGAAAACTTATGATTTTGAAGTTCTATTCAGTGATCATCTGCGTGTTATATTTTAAAAAAATGTACCAAAGCTATACTTACAAGCTAAGTCACTTGAGTTTCCAATATTAAGATATATCTAGTCAATCCTACTAAGAGCACTCTAAATAAGAGACACTTACCTGTAATACAAAGCAAATTAAGATATAATTTCCGGGTATGCGGGTACTTAGGACATGGTAGCTAAAGAAGAAAAAATGACCAATACTAAGATTCACGTACCCAAATAGAAATCCTCATCGTAATCCGGTGCATATAGCTATTTCTTGATCACAAGTTTGTGGTTTGTAGTATTAGACTTTTTTCTTCCGATTATATAACTTAAAAAGTAACAATTAGTTGTAGTTGCTAAACTAGATAAGCTTCGGCTTCAATTTTACTGTTGTATTGTCTATAGTTAGGGGGTAAAACTACAAAGGGAATCCTTTTATAACATTACTTGACTAAATAGGATTACGAAAGGAAGGAGCTTATTCCTCTTTTTAAGACACAATTAAACTTGCTTGGTTAATAGGGAAAAACCCTACTTCTGTAGTAACGAAGCATCCAGCAAAATATACTAAAAAGCGAGATAGCTTCAGTAACTCTTAATAGTTTTTTCCTCAATTAGAGGATGCTAAAAAGGCAAAATTGTTGGGTATGGTCCTAAACATGACCCCTACCTAAAGCAGGAGTTTGATTGCAATGTCTTGTTAGGATAAGCATTTAAGTAGAGTTTCTTGTAATGAACTAAGAAAGGATAGCCCAGCTCGCTCTAGTAAAAGGGTGGGTTAAGCGCTCATCGTTACACGACTCATTTAATTAAGTTTTACGGTCTTCTAATGTATAAAGCCCTACTTTTTTAAGTCTAAAGGAAGGGATGAAGAATTCTTTTAGACTATTAACTCTAGATTTAGAGAACTCCTATTTCTCTAAATTTGGACAAATCCTTCAATCCAATCAGAAAGGCAACAACGTAAAATAGCAGAAGAGAACAAATAAAAAATTTGAAATGCCCAAAGGGATTTGTTTTATTACCTAGTTTAGAGGAGTAAAAGTTTACTTTTTTTTATTTAGGAATTACAGGATTTCACTACCTACCTTTACACAGGGTTCGGTTTTACACAATAAGCTATATAACTTTCCTTTTTTAGTTTTTATTGTTGAAAAGGGGCCCACCAAGCCTGGCCTATCGGGCTAGATCCAAGTAATAAAATCCTTACCCTTAACTTTGTTTTTCCATCCCCATACCCGACACGTATAATTCCTCGAGACAAGGCATAGTTTGATTAAGAGCAGCTCAGTTCCTAAATAAAAGGAATTGAATCCTGTCTATCTTGGTTGTGTAAACTTTTAAAATTTAATATGTAAAAAAAGACTCGAAGAATCTCCAAAAGAGATCGAACGCAATAAAATAGCTGAATCAAGATTACAGTCACGGTATAAAAACCGATTGGCTGTGGTGCTTTAGTTCCCAATTCGCTAAATTAAAAGGCATTTAGGCTCTGGGGTTGTTAAAAGTTTGTTTTTTAGAGCTGAAAGGCATAAAATAAAATATGGTGTAAGTTCCAATCCTAGCTGTTTTATCAAAAATATTATGCTGTCACTTAACTGCTTGGATTTAATTTCTCGGGAAATATTTATAACCAAACAAGAATATGGGGTAATGCGATTGGAACTATTCAATAATAAGGGGATTACTTGTTCTTTAATTTGAATTTCTAGCAATGGGTAACACCTGACAGTATCATATACCCCATATATATAGAAATCCTCACTAAAATGAAAATCTATTAAAGTAAAAACCCGGCGCGGAACATCCATTTTGTGTGCTCTAATGTCTTTATTAGGTTATTAAGTGGGGTATCCAATATGGGTACTCCTGAATCCACTAGTATTCGTCAACACTGGGTCCAGGTACTGAATTTACCTAATTATAGGGTACCCCTGTATGAATTGTTATGTCAATTTAAGGTCACTAGACGTGCTCTATAATTCCGAGATTTGTCTCAGTAAATACTTATTTCAATATTTATTTGAATCTATGTTTAGTTACTAAATTCTTGTACAAATCTACAACAGAGAACTTTTTTTATTGGAAGATAAAATTATACACCCTGCGGTCAGAGGTTGATAAAAATTAGATTACTCTATTGTTAAAGTGCAAATTTGTTCAAAAGGTTCCCCTTAAATATTGGTTTTTTATTATGAATTGAGGGAGCCCGATCCTATCCTCAAACAAGAATTTATTGGCACTGCCTCTTATGGAAAAACCCTTTTCTTGAATAAATTAGGAGTAGCAAGCTAAGATAAGATCGGGGAGATAAATCAACTTATTACTTACTTTTTATTGGCTTTTATATTTATTCAGAATTCGGGAGAATACTACAACAAAATTTCAGGAAATGTAATTTCAAACTCAGAGATATCTAATTATTAAGAACGGGAGATTCAAAGTTTTACCGCACCCCAGTATTCCTTATAAAAAGGAGCCTTTTAGATAATTACAAAGTCAAGCCCAATAAGAGTAACATACTATTAGCAGGATCCTTTAAGCATATGGACTAACTAAAAACTTGATACTGATGAGAAGCTAATTGAAGTTCTCTTATGTTTTGTACTTTGTTTTCTATGCTGCCACAAAAATTCCCACGAGTAGGAGTCCCCTTTGTAGGCAGTGCTTACGACTTATTAAATCTGAAATGAGATATGATCCGGGGTATTTATCGCAAGTAGTCCCTGTGTTCTTATTTACTACGCTTTCCTTCCATTCCCGTGTTTATGAAATCATTTAGTAAAATTAGGGTTTTAAGGTGTGTGTTGAATCCCTGTATGCCCTAGGCTCTCTTTTTTAACTAGGTTTGAGTTATTCAAAATAGTAGCAACTAAAGGAGTGTAGACTTCGCTGGGGTATCGGGTTTCACTCAGAAAGCAAAAGGAACAGGCGAGTACTTGATATATAGTAAGCCACTTGGTTGCTTATAATACAAAATTCATTTCAAAGAGCCCCGTGGAAGGTAGACGTTGCCGGTACTTGTATTAAAAGTTAGAGTATACATATGAATTTAAAAAAGATCGGAGTTACAACCCAACTTACAAGCCATAAAGAATACCCTTAGTGTACTGAAGCTCCTCTTAGATGTCTGAATATTTTCAACAAAGGAAACCTTAAAATCCAGTTAATTTACGAAATCCGTTGATTTAGATCTTTCAGGAATACAAAATTTCTTTGTACTTTATCTCAAATTTAATCATTATTTCCCAGGTAGGTTTACGCTCATTCCAATAAGAACCCCTTATTTCTCATCTTAAAACCCTAATTTTACAAATTCAAGGTAACAGGGTAACTGGAATCGCTTAAATAGAATAAACACTCAAGTTTTGTGCATCGCTAGCTTAGAAACTTAAAGAGTTCTGACATTGTACTCTTTCAAGAGGGAACGGGTCAATAGGTAAGCCCTGAGCTTAATATAATAGCGTGTAACCTCTCTTCTTTATGTACCCTCTATATATATTTTTTGCGGAGTTATTCCTTCTCTATTTTAATCTAATTTTTGTTAGTGGATAGCTTAGCTGATACAGAAGGCTAAGATAAAAAGGACTACTGAATTCTTATTTGACAAACGCTTGGTTATATGGTTATATGATCCAACTTAAACAAACAGAAAGACTAAGAAACAACAAGCTATGTTACAGAGTAAGAAAGCAGCAGTTATAGGTAAGAGAGTATGCATAAGAAAGCAAGTGAGAGTTTGAAATAAGTCAATAAGAATTGGTTTGTGGGGTATAAGGGCTGTACTAACTAAAGCTAAGGAATTTCCAGTAAATGAAGTCAAGTAAAAGGCAGTTTTTCTTGTTGATGTTGGCTTTAACGTAAGTAGGATATTCAGTAAACTATCATGCATTACCCTCTTCCCGCTATGCTGCAGTTGGGAATACGGACTATTCTATGTACTTAAAAGGTTTCTCTCCTTTTTTAGGGATAAGAACAAAGAACAGGAGGTAATAACCTTAACAATTAGGAATGAAATCTGTAGGGAAATAGCTAGAATAAAGGAAGCTTTCCTATTCTTGTTCTAGTTACAGAAAGACTAAAGCCAGGTTAACTATGGATAAAAACAAGCTTCAACTTCTTCTCGGCTAACGAAAGGGAGGGTTTCTAGTATAAAGTTTTAAAGTAATGATAGGCATTTTCTAAGTAAGGAAGTTTCTTTGGAATACAGTTTTCCTTTTAGCATTTTAGCAATACAAGCACAAGTTTTAAAGATAGGAATACCTAAGTGTTATGGGATTTCTAACAGGTGAAATTTCTAGGGGATAGTTTACAGGTATTTTGCGTAAGGCCAAAAAGAAGGATATATCTCTGGAGAAGGTAGGTCTTTTTAAGATTAAGAGTGAGAAAGCAAGAAGTCAGTAAGTACAGTAGAGGGTGTTACAGAGTCTAGGTATAGCTGCTAAGAAAAGTCTAGATCTAAAGAGTCTCCTAGCTATGATGAATAAGTAGAGAATCGAGTTTCCAGGTTGGTAGGTTTAGTTATAATTATTTACAGGTGTCCTAGGCAAAATAGGTTGTATCAAATAGAAAGTATTCAAATAATGAGAAATAGAGATTTGGAGATTTCCTATTCCTAGTTGTATTATTTATTAGTCTTTTAGAAGTGTTATATGGGATTAGAACTCTTGTTTTTTCTTATTTGTGCTAGTTTTCTTAAGAGTATATTCCCTGGATTTCCTAAAAGTTTAGGGAGTCTTATGTGTCTTCTGTAGTTACTGCAGCTTTATCCTTACAGTCTTTTAGAGTATGAAGTATGAGATTAGAACCCTTGTAGCTAATGTATCCCGTACCTGTAGCAGAGTAATAGAAAACCCTAAGGAAATCCTATTAACAGTAATTAACTTCTTAGAAAGCGAAGAACAGATAGGTTAAGTCCTTAGGTATTTAGGAACAGCAAATCGGGGTAATAATCTTAATTCCTGAAGTTAGTAATACACGCATTACAGCCGGATGTGAAGCTAACAATTAGGATAGGACTCAAGGAATTTCGTACAAAGTCTTGGGTTGGGGAAAATAGGTAATAAATCCCAGCAAGCAAGAATCTAATCAAGGAGAAGGTAAATAAGTTACAGTAAATAAGGGGTTTGACTCTTGTTCTACTTTTTTAGTGCCCGGTTCTGGGATAGTAAAATAGAGAGGGTTGTTAGGAGGACGTTGTGTACTTAGGGTTCCCTGCCTTTAATACTAAAAACAAGGAATTGCTTAAGCTAGGTCTAAGAGCAAATCTAAAGTCTAAGTCTAAAATAGAAAGGGAATTCTCTGCCTCTGTAGCTAATACAAGGAATTCAACATTAATTATATAGTAAGTATCGACTCCAAAAGCTTCAAATGTAGAAGCAACTTTATTTACTAGGTATCTAAACTGACGATAAAGGAAAGAGTTTCTATAAACTTGGGCACTGTTCGATTGAATATAGGTTGCATTATCTGTAAGTTTTTATTTGAACAAGGGGTAAAAGCTTTCCTTATTATAGAGAGTTATACATTAACGGATATACAGGTGCTAGAGAAGCTACAATTCTAATTTATAGGGAGTTACCAGGAAGTAAAGTGCAATCCCGGGCTAAAGTCTAGTAACCGGGATAAAGGATTTAAGCCAAGGGTTTCTTTTCTGTGAGGCTGTTAGGAAATTTCAGTTAAAAAGCATTCAAGGAATAATAAGGTAAGGGGTCTTTTTCTTTGCAGTCCCTTATTTAGTACCAGCCAGCCAAATTCTCTCTTATTCATACAGAAGTCTGTTAGAATGTATTTTGTATCCGTTGGTAAGACTACGACTATGATACGGAAAACTATATAACTGATAATTATAATTTTCTATCTGTTACCAAAGGGCGCTTAGTGAGCTTCAAATATGCTAAATACAATGCATTTTTCTCAACTCTTTACTCTTAAAAACAATAAACGAGCATACTACTTTTTGTATTCTGTAGTTAAGAGGGGCTCGCAGGATTTGGATATTTCTTTACAATTTATTACTCTATGATCAACCTAGAACTCGTGGAATCGCTCCAATTCATAGGAATAGAATATACGAACTCAAAAAGGGATTCTTATAAAATTCTCGTATATAAACTCAGGCAAGCATCCTAATAATTATAGGCTTATTAGTAAAAACTGGGACAAATAGATATTTTTTTTCCCAGAGGCCCATACCTAAATTATTCAACATATACTGTAAAAGCTACTAGAAACCTTAAAAAAGAGTATCCAGAAGCATTCTTTCTTCTCAAAGAAGCATCTTAGTGTATAAGATTTATCTTGGCTTGCCTATTAAGGTATAAAAATAACTATCTTAGAAAATATAGAAGCCCAACCCTACTTTGAAAAGATGTAAATACAAGGATCCCTCAAAAAGAGTTTACTATATTTATTAATAACTGTAAGCGATACTCTGGAATAAGAGGTAAAGTTCAATTATCTTCGGAAACATAAAATTTCCAGAAAAGGATTCTCTTACTTGGGATGCATAATCGGACTATAGTGAACCTTTTTTTAATTAGGTATAAGTTTTTCTTACTCAGGAGGTCCTACAACGATAATAGGTACTATCAACACCCTCCGTACACCTTGTTCGGGCGCGAAAGGATTGCTAGTTTTTCAAGATGGATAGAACCTAAGAGCCCTTAATTTCAAGGAGAAAAAAGCAATACTTAGTTAATTCGTGCCATAACATCAATATTTATGCGTATACTTAATAATATTAAGCCCTTAAAAAGGTCGCAATAGTTAGAATTAAGATCCTTTTTTATTAGCTTAGGATTTTCCTCCTATTTGGTTCCCTGTTCCTTGTATAGAGAACTAGTCAACTTTTTTTTAACACAGGTTAGCGCAAGAATCTCTTGGTTTGCGACGTTTTACTTTTAATAGAGTTTTTTCCTATTTTAAGTATTAAGTTAAAATAGATTAGGAAAGGGCAAATGGATTTGCAGATTTGCAGAGTAACGGGTACCCTTACTTAAGTATTATCACTTTCGTTATGTCAAAGATTTGCTAAATAGGCAATGTGTCGTAGTTAAAAAGCCAAGGTATTCAATTTCTTCGTATGTCTCTATAAAGCGAGACGAGATTTATAGAGTAAGATTGAATAGGGTATATACTATATAATAATAAAAGCTAAAGTTTACCAATCTAAGTAATTCCCAAACTTCTTACTACAGAAGAACAACGAAACTATTAAGAATTGCGGAGACTCGCTCTTAAGACTAGAACAATGGAAGCAATTTAAAGTCCCTATCAGTTAAACCTTTTCTTGAAAAATAAATCTTAATATATCCTGTTTATAAAAGTAGCCTCTAGTTGTAGCTAACTTTTTACTAGTAATTAGGTTCCACATTTTATATAGATTAAACATAAGTCTTTACTTCTATTTTATATTATAGGATTCCCTATGCTTGACTACTTAGAATCCTTGGAGTTAGTATCTATTCCTATCCTAATATAAAAATACTTTGTACCTAGAGTCTCTTACCACTTATTGTTGACTTTCCCTGCTGCTTTTTGGGGGTCCTAAAATCCAGTAAATGGGTGTTAAGTTATAGCCGTTGTATTTACAGGTGTTCCAGGACAAAAAGGGGACTATAACTATTAACTATATAGAAAGTAAAATTCCTTTTCAGTAGGTTTTTGCAAGTCAAATTCTCTAGAATCTGGAATTCGATATGAAGTTTTCTTAGTAAGAGAAGAGGGGGAGTACATCTGGGTATTTTAGCTCCTCGGGATAACAAGAAATTTTCTATAATTGGGATTTCCCTTTTGTTAGTTTATTTAATAAGAGTTCTAAGGGGTTAAGGGAGTTTTTTAGTACTTGGCTAATAAGTCTTGGTCTTTCCAGTTTTCCTTGCTTTTTCCTAGAGAGTCTCCTTCAAGGAATTCCCTAGAAATACTAGTATTAAATTTATAACTACTGACAATTGCAATAAAGTGAAGTTGCTTAGTCTAAAGCTCCGTCAAAATCCTAGTAGGAGTACCTTTTATTCTAGTTTATTTAGAATTTAGAGTAAGAAGAGTTTAAGTAATGGGTAATATAAAATCTATTCATATTGATTGGTAATTAGCAAAGCCGGGTATAATCCTTTTACGCTGTTGTACTAGTAAACGCTCTCTACTACAAAGAGGGGTCGTTTACTCAAAAATAATAGAGAAATAAAAATTAATGCTATGATTCCTGAAAAGCCCCATGACTTTAGAGACTTCCATATCCTTTAATATTAAGCGGGAACCCTTACAGCAACGGGAAACGCCTAATTCTCAATTTCTTTCAACTCACCTAGGAATACCGGCAACGCAAAGGGAAGCCCTGTCACGACCTATATCAAGATTAGAGGTTTCAATAATTGAGTAAAAACTTTTTTAGGAATTTTATTGCTATTATGATGCCTTCCGTCATTTACTAAATTTACCTGCAAATTTTGTAGAATCCAGGTCGGGTCCTTTTAATAAGTGTAACTTTTGTCTCTAAGGATCTCAACTACCCATCCATATGTCTAATATCTTGCTTACTAATTGCAGGCAACCCTTTTTTAAGATATAGCTCTTCTTGCTATGTTTTTGTTAATAATCTGGAAGGAGAAACCATACCATACTAAGACTAAATCTAGGCAAAGGGGTTTTGTAGGTAATATAGTGTCTGTCTTTAGCTTTTCCTGCTTACATTGCGGAGTAAATCTTGTTCGCGGGACTTTATGCTACTTGTTGAAGTAGGAAAGCCTTTACTTTAATATGCTGTGGTTATTTATATCGATTTTATAAAAAGGGTATCCGGGTTTGAAAACTGCAAAATATCATAAAAGAAGTAACCCAACTATCTAGAGCTTTTTAGGATATGGCCTGTCAACTAGTTTACCAATAGCGGTAGCTTTTGAGACCAGACTTTGTACTTTTTGTTACTAATGGGTATCCTTAATTAGCACCTATTCAATTCGGTTTTTCAATAAGGATAGTAATTAGAGGCTGTTTAGTAGTTTATTTGAATATCAAGAAACAAGGAGTAATATATAAATGGGTAAGTTAAAAAAAGAGTCTAAAGGCTTTTATTTAGAAAAGAATTTTTAGTAAACCTAAAAAATATCATTAAAAATTTATTTCTTAGAAGCTTTTTATTACTATATTTGAGATGAATAATGCAAAAGGGAGTTAAAAGTTTCTCCTAAAGTAAAGACTTTGAGGTTTCTCCAATAAGACTTATACTCCTTCTAAATTGCACCAAAACTAATATCAGGAATTCGCTGTGGGTTTTTATGCTAAGGTAATTAAAACGATAGGAAGTCCTCCAGATTCAAATTTATTACCCAGCCAGTTTAAGTGAAAGTAATATATCAGCACTAGGAGTCACAGGTTTCCTTTTTAAATTCTATATCTACTTAGTAAGCTTGTTAAGGGTACATACACTAAGCATATAGTCTGGAAACCTTCTAATATATTAATAATATAAGCTAAAAGCACAATAGAGATACGTAGAGTACTGGACCTTCCTTAAAATTCAAAACATGCTTGTTTTACATTCTAGGACCTTAAACGGGTTTTTTCGTGCATTAATAAAGATTTTTTCTTCTCTCACTTCTAGCTATACATATAGTTAAGATAGTTAAGAGGTTAAATTAGAAGACTTTGAAACCCTGTTTCATTTCTCAGAAGTACAAGTAAGAAAAGCTTTATGCAACGTAAATTTTCTTAATTAGGGCGTTTAACTGTTGGATTTGAAAACAACCCGCTCCTCTAATTTTGTCCTACGTTTTAATCTACTCCCATGCCCAAAGTTTTTGTATTTAGGGGTCCCAAAAAAGTGTTAACAAATCCAGAAGGTTTTACTTCAAGAATCCTGGTTTAGCTTACTCTTTATTCTAACGGATTAAACCTACTTTTTAATAACTCCTTAACCTAAAAACGATAGCCTATCAACATAATTGAATTTTTAAGGGTACAGCTTTAAGTACTAGCCTTATACCCTGAAGCTTGATATACGAGGTGTGGTATAGCTCCGTTGGTAAAACATACACTTTTTAATCTGATGTTCGTAGGTTCTAGTCCTACTAAACCAAGGATCTACTATGATATTTTGTTCCGTGTGATTAATTCTATCACTTTTCAACGGGGCTCCGTTTATTTTATATATTATATGTAGTTTGTTTACTCCCTTAATCGCAATTACGGACCCCTTTTTAGAAGACTTATTCAGCGGTTTTAAGAGTTAAGGTTATCTTTTTTTATATAATAGGTATATCTAATTTCAGTTTACAAAAAACAACACTATTAAAGAAAACTTCCACGAGAATGCGAAGACAAGAAATTCCATTAAAAAAAATTAATAATAGTAGAAAAAGTAAAGTCCTAATTAACGGGTTTTCCACTTTTTGAAATATAGTATGGGAAGGTCAAAAAAAAAGCCCAAGACAAGAAAAAGCAGTAAAATAAAAAGTAATTTTAATTCGAGGGTTGCCCTAAAAGGAAAAAACAAAAAGAGGTTCACTACGCCAGCATAAAAAGGTTACAAATGGGAAAAAAGTTAATAGCTACGACTGGCCCTTTATGACAAAGAAGCGAGGAAGAATAGACTAAAAGCTCTTGAAAAAGAAGGAGACAATCTAGTAAAAAGAGAATCTCATGAATCAGATACGAAATTTGAGAATCTGTATAAAAAAAGCATAGAAAGCAAAACTAAGTTGAGTAAACCAGTGAAGTGTCAATTATACAAGTATAAAATACAAACTTAAAAAAGGTATACCACGCGGCTATGCCTAGGAGTATCAAAGTTAAAACCCTGTATAACTTTGTACAACATTTGAGAGTAGTAAGTTAAAATTCTTTTACTGTTTGCTAACTATCTGGATACTAGCAACTAGATGGAAGAGACAATGCCCCGAATCTTAATATCTTTTTTTAGGAAAACTTTGCCTCAAAGCGGAATCTAGTTATAAAAATGAGTATAAGATTTAATCAGAATGGGGAGTTCTACAGTTCAAGTAGAAAAAGAGAATTCTATGAATAAAGAAGTAGAGAAATCTCTTGCGAGAGCTTTTAAACCCCCCACTTATATATACTGCTTTTGCTCGATCTTAGATTTCCGTAGGGCTTTCTCCCCAATAACCGTAATTTTACTATAGATCACAGAAACCTTATTTAAAAGAGCAAGTTCTCGCACTTGTTTTTGGAGATTATGACACACAACGTAGATTAATCATTAATTGTAGTTACTCCCATATTGTCAATTCCCCTTATTCTAATCATAGATATTCAATTTTCAAAGAATCTAGATAGGTAATGCTACAGTTGTCTAAAATGGGTTCTCGGCGGAATGCATAAGGCTATTTTTACTCGGAATTTTGCTAACACGAGATTTTACTTAGTTAGTTTTTAATAAAAAAGAAAAGGGGAAAATCAGGTTATATATAATTCTAATTAGTGAGACCTTATCTAAGGTTTCCCGAGGAGTAATACGGCATTACCACCACCCGAACCCTGAGACTGAAACTTTCATTTATAGGATACGCGCTGTAGTTGCATAATACTTATGGGGATCCCCTTTGTGTACCTAATGTAAAGTTTGTAATCTTAGCTAGCTAATTCATTAGTAGGATTAGGAGAATAGGAGGAGAGTGTTTTCCAAGTACAAGTGTGACTTAAATTAAAAGCGCGAGTCTATACCCATCTATATACTGGTGTTAGCTGATCCCTCCAGAGCAATGTTTGGAAACGATAACAAACAAGGCTAGGTAAGGGGAACACTTTAGTTACTAAGCTTTTTTGACTAGGCAGGTATTTTATGATTGCTGTTAGAAAGTATAAAAATTATCTATAAAGTAGCCACCGGCTTTAAATTGTCGTTACTCTCAGGCCTTCCTTACCCATGGATTGCGTATAGATATAGAAATAAATATTACTTAACTAATTTTTATTATGTAATATTTCTTAAAAGGAGCGCTTTTAGTTCAGTTTGGTAGAACGCGGGTCTCCAAAACCCGATGCCGTGGGTTCAAATCCTACAGAGCGCGTTTCGCTTTTTAGTTAGTTACAAAACTTTGTGCTCTTCCTTTTAGGTTATTTTTGTTATAGTCCTAAACTCCTGCTACTAAAAAAGAGGAGAGGTATTTTTGTTGAGTACTGCAAAATATGAAGTAGAGCTTACTTATAAGAAGCACCCCGCCTTCATAGAGCTTATGCACTTAAAAGGACACTTCCACAGGACTGTAAAAGGGCCGCTCCTAAATTCTTCATTTGAAATAAAGCGTTTTATTTGGTGTCAAAAACCTGCCAATAAGAGACCCCGCGAGCAAGATTAAACAGGACACCTTAAGAGACGAGAGGGGAATATACGTTATAAAGAACAAGGTTAATGTATCTTTCCTTAATAAACTCATTTAATTTATGATAAGCGGATGAACATATTTGATTCCGAAAAACCTTTGATTAGCCCTATCCCCTATATTCTATTAGGACAATGGAAGGTACATAAGTCATTCTCATTCTCTTCTACTACGAGCCTTTTGCTTTACTAAATGAAGCATCTCGAAAAGTAGTAGTTTTACTCAATAGTTAGGAAACTAATATACGCAATTCCTTACAACCGAGGAAAATATAATACATAAAATTTGTAATAAGCTTTTCAAAAAAAGGATACTCTTATTATTTACTAAGATTGATTCCTCAAGGGAGTGTTTATATAAAAATACCTGACCTTATCAATTAGAATTTTTCATAAAGCTTGAAATAGCCTATAAACAAGAAGAAAGTGTATTCTCATATTATACAAAATACTAACTTATAGTAAATTGAATAATACTCATTCCAGCTAGACAAAATAAACCTAGGAAGCGACTCATATAAATGAAACCGGCTTAATGAAAGCGGGTACCCCTAAAAACAACATCGGTAAGGGATAAAATTAGGCTTTCTCGACAAGATTTAAATTTTAATAAAGAGGTTTAGTATGCTAAGTGAGTTTTTTCATTAAAAGTTCTATATAAGGAGTCTCGAGTGGCTTTAGTAGCCTCTTTTAGTAAAGCAAGTTTAACTAAAAAATTGGTGAGAGTCCGGAAAGTAGGATATAGAAATACTGTTAAAATAGGCAATAGTAAACGAATTTGAAGAAGTACTATATTTTACATCTTACATTGATTATTTGATGAAGGGAACCCTCTAGAAGAACTGCTAGCAAGTTTACTTAATTATAGGGAAACTGCTGCTTATTTTACCAACCTGACTTTTTAGTTAGGATTTTCCTTTGAATCCTCGTAAGAACCCTCTTGTTGGTTTATGATCCTGGTAGTAATTTGAAGTTTTTAGAATTGTAATTTCAGAAGTAGCTTTTAAGGTTTCAAGCACGATAAAAGTTTGATAAGTAGAAATTTAGTAATAGGTTGTAGGCTTAATTTAGGATCTCAATCTCTCTTTTGAGGTTCTTGTAAATTGATAATTGTGGGAACAGTCTTTAGCCTTCTCCTCTGATATACCCTACTACCTACAGGGTATATAGCAAATTGGTGTATAAGTCCGCAGCTCGGGATTCTATGTACAGAAACCTCTATGTGCCGCCAGGATAATACTTAAATGCTCGTGGTTTTCAAAGGGGTCGGACAGCCTTTAACGCGCATAATAAAGAAAAGGTCGCTTTTGGGATCAGTAATACGTCTTGCTCCGTGTTCTTGTTATTACCTCGTTTATTCGAGGGCTCTATCGCTTTAGGGTTTTTCGCGGTACCCGGTATGGTGAAACCTTATGCATTATATTTCGACTTCCCTTTCTTTGCAAGTATAGAAGAGTTCCTTATTTTTGATATAACAGAATTCTTTGTAATGCGACAGACTTCTCCCGGGATTTCCTAGAAAATCTCAAGGCGTATTACTATAAATTTGATTTTAGCTTAGATAAAAGAGCTCTCTTTTCTTGGTGCAATCTATTGCAGCTATAGTTATAGGGGAAGGTCCCGCCCTTTTGAGTAGCGAAGGAATAGATTCCTATTAGTCGTATAGTCGTAGAGTTAGATTGTTAGATTCCTTAGGTATGTGGTTTTTTTTTACAAATATAAAAAGGATAAAATTCTAGAAGCATTCTCTAGTTAAAAGAAGTAATTCGTTTCTTAAAGACTGGTTTTGGGGGGAAACCGATAAAATGACTTCATAAAATAAAGAAGAAAGCTTTCGAGAAAGCCGGGGTGTTTCCGAGTTTGAACCTACAGAGATTCAGGTAAGTGCACTTTATCTTCTTTCTAAGGTTTTCAAGGTTAATGGCAAGGGCTTCCTTTTTTACTAAATACTATTCCTCAATAAGTAAGTTTTGAGACTTGAACCATTGCGCGACGGATAGCGTTAGCTTTGATTTAACCAACAAACGACGAGTGGATGGCTAGCTTTTTCCTTCGTTGACGGAAGTTCCTGAGTTGATTCTTCTCTTATACCTTTTGCTCTTTTCTAGAACTCTTTTTTATAGTCTCTCCCTCTAGCTCGAGTAAACAATCCTCCCTTTTTCGATCAATCTTATATTCAGTATCTTGCTTTCTCTTAGTCAATTTAAAAAGTGCACTCTTCTATATTCTACGCGAATCCCTATTCAACCCTTGTCTTGCTCTATTAGTTCGTAGGGAAAACCCACTTCTACATACCAGAGAGGTAGCTTATTAATTAATTAATAGCTATAAAGTAGTAGAATTTAGGAGTCTTATTTACGTCTAAACTGCTCTAAAAACCTAAGCTTACAAATTTAGAGATATAGCATTATTATTAAGGCAATGAAGAAAAAACTTAGAAGGAGGCCCCTAACGAGTTTGGTGTTAAAACGAATATAGTAGAACAACTTCACATGGCTCCCTTGTCCATAAACTCCCAGACCCTGGTTACACTTTATTGATAAATCCCGGAAATCTAAATAGAACAAAACTCTGCTAGAGCGCTTATAGAGGACATCTACAAGCAATAGCTCTTACTTTTTAGTGGATTTAAACTACCCTGTTGATAAAATGGGTAATATATTGGAGTGCTAAAAAATTACTATTATCTACTATGTATTTTGTTAGGTTTCCTTCATCACTAAGCAGTACGTGGGTATTATACTATTTCTCTTTTCTTTAAAAATTTAGACAGCTTGATTTTTCTTATTTTATTTGAGCTTTTGGTCAAGTTTATGTTAATACAGGTACAAGCGGCAGGGATTTTTAACCAAGGAGTTCCTATAGATTAGATAATGGAGGGTTATTATTCATACATATCATACAGGTGTGAAAGCTAGTTAGTAGAGGCAATGAATATCGTGTATCCAAGTAGGGCGTCCTTGGCTTGAGAATGAATAAAAAGGTTCAAATAGATCTCCTTTACTAATATAAGACTTTCTTTATCAACAGAGAGATAGAGAACCCTTGTAGACTTACTAGGAGAAGGTCATTTCTTGAGTAATCTTATTGTTCCTTCTTTTTTGTCATAACTACCGAACTTGTATACAAAAAGTTATTCTGGGGTTACTTAACGAAATTTGAAGTAGGTCTTGTAAATTTCTTTGACTTCTTATTCCTTGCTTTTTTTAAGGGAGTCCAGTTACCACTAACTTGGTTATATATCATTCTGTTTTTTTACCACTTAATTTAATCTTGTGAAATAAGAGTTTTTCCATACTTGACATTTCAAAATCTTTTAATATTAAATAACTTAGTTATAGTATGCTGGGTTGAAATTGACTACCTGCGTTTATCAATTAGATAAATAATTAGAATTCTATATAATTAAACCCCTCTTAGCCCTTTTTTACAAAAAGAGTAAAAGTTTCCATATTACTTATATACCTAGTATGGTTACCGTGTTAATCTCTGCCCGCGGCTATAGCTTAGAATTTACTAGTTACTTCGAAAGGTTTATAACTCAAGTAGAGCTGGTATAGCATAACTTCCTAATGGTCAGAGTCCAAACCACACACAAGTATGTAAAGCCGGAATTAATTTAATAAGTAACCGGAAACCATATAATCAGCGAAGTCTTATCTTTATTATCTTGAGGACATAAGAAAAAAGAGATCTTTTGCTTAATAAACACTGGGCCGGCCCTTAGTAAAAATATAACCACCCAGAAATTCTAGAGCTTCTAATAGGGGTTCGCAGATAAAGCAAAGTGTCTTAATAAATCTGGTATTTAAATTTCAGTTTCAGATGTTGTCAATGCAGTGACACAGGATTCCTGGTAGAGTGTCTTATGTAGAAGTCAAGCCAGAGAGTAAGGGTTTTTTAATAATGAGAAAGTTCAGTTATTCAAGAAATTAAGTACATTCATAAGAGATCTTAGAAGTTTTATCCCTATCCTGCTGTTTAGTTGTCAATCATAAGGATCCTTTTTTTTAATGTTTTTTGATATTAAAAGCGCAGCTTCTATTTCTAACTCTATAATATTAAACTGAATTATTTGTATTAATGAACAGGGAGTCAAAAACTATCTGAAAAGGGGTTATAATCATAAACCCGGTTTTATTACATTGAGGGAACGGGCATTTTGCACTCACCAATAAGCTAGGAGAGTCTAGGGGTATCAAAAGACAAGCAATAAAACACGAGAAAATCCGGGTAGTAAAAGTCTCTAGTTTCCTTAATGTAGCTGATCTGTGTTCCATACTAATTTTAGTAAATAGGTACTTACTGAGATAACGCAATAGAAGCCTCTCAAATCCCTTACTTGTTAAGTAGTCTAAAATACCAATAATAAGAGTAAATTTTAGGAGATCCCTAATGGATTTTCTAAGGAAAATTTTTTAGTAGAATATACTTATCAAACTCAGAAAAGGAGGTCAACAACTAATATGCGTTCCGAAAACTCTTAATAAAATTGTACAAGTGAGGTTTTTGATAGTTTTAACAACTCTTTCTTAAAATAAGGCTGTAGTTAATAAGGTAAAACTTGGAAGTAAGTATATAAGAAATTTTAGTCTTTATATACTAGTATACTGGAAATTCGTATGTTTATTAACCAAAAAGAGAGTTTACCAGGAAAATATAGGAAATAGCTATAGAATTACCTTTTTACAAAGACGTATAAAAAATAAAAATTTAAAAGAATAAACTGCCTAAAGGGCTTGCCTCAAGTTATCTAACGTAAAATTTTAGTAAAGTAAATTAGGATTAGAGAATACGTATTTTAAGTAATAAGCTTTTCTTTAATGGGTAAGTAGCTCAAGTAAAAAAAGGGGGGATTAAAAAAAGGAGCTTCTATCTAGCACATTCTTTATATTGAATATTGAATTAAGATAATCGGTGGGCTATTCCGTTACATGGAATGTGCTTCTGGGTGTTTTTACGAACTCTAAGTCCTGGATAAGAAAGTTGCAATGCTTATTTACATAATACTGAAAAGGCTGAGATTTCGGGGGCAAAGGAATAAATTGAGGGCTTTTGTTTTTTACAAATCTTCTCTTTACCTTATTTAGTTAAGGCTCTAGTAGGACTGTGAATAATTGATTTCCATGTTCAAGAAACTTATACACATTACAGGATAGGAAGAATAGGATTTAGAGGCAAGGATAGTACTATGAATGGGTCTCTATATCAAGGGTGGCAAGGTCCTTTGAAAGGATTCCTAAATAAAGGGGTTAATTTAATCATTGATAACCTCTAATCTGAATCTGGTCTACGCTTTTTTGTTTTCAAGCTAAACAATAAGGAAAATTCTTGTTATGATATTCTGTAAATAACGAGTGACTACTAGACTGAGTAGACTCGAACCCGCGCTTTTAGATGTATGAAGCTCTTGTACTACCGATAATCAACTTGAGAGGTAGCTGACATCTACAATTCCCTGTCTTTTTTACTAAAAAACCTGGTATTTTAAGCTTTAGTTCTATTTAAGTGATTCTCATTTCTAAGAACTTTCCCCAAAAAGGATTTCCTGGGATTGGTTTCCTTACAGGGATCCCTTAATAACCCAGATATATAATTAATAAACCACTTTACATAGATAAACAGCAGCTTTTACTTCGGCTTTATAAGAATATCTTTACCTTGCTTATTGTAAATGTAAATACCGTACAAGGAAACCCCTGATTCAGTAAAATCCTTTGCATTCTAAAAGTACGGCTCCAGCTTTGAAGTAAGAGGCGCCTAAGAAAGCATAACCTTTTTTTGTACCCCGAGTGAATAAACGCTTTTAATTTTCACTAGACGCGAAAACCTAAGGGGATCCGCTTATTCTATCCGTGCTTTAACATAGGAATTATAGAATCTCTTAACCGGGTAGATAGCTGTTAGCTGATTTATACTGCATTTCTTCCTTTTTTCATAGCTGGAAATAACACACTCTTTTATTTTTTTAAAAAAAATCTTAGCAGTACCAAACAAGATTTATCTCGGACTTTTTCTTCAAGTGAGGCTCACGTTACCGGCTTTTAAACTTGAAAGGAAGCTGTCTGTCAACTAATAGACATCCCTACTAATTAAAAAAGAGTAATATTAGCCTATTGTAACCACACCTCTTGTCTTTTTTCTTAAATAAATTTCTTAGATAGAATGCTTCTGTAGTAGAGTAAAAGCCCTCGTATGTTGTATAGGGCAGTGCTTTTCAAAAGTATAAATAAAATATAACACTCTGAATCTTGATATAACCCGCTAAAGATTTCTCCCCTCTATTCAGTATTAGATTATACCCTTCTCTACTCTACTATTGATAATTGACTCCTCAAGCTTCGGGTATAATGTCCTTTTCGCAATTAAGAATACAGCGCCTGCCCTTATAATAAAATTCCCAGGAATTGGTATACTAGTTTTACAAAAAGTTGACTAAAAAATTCCTTGTATTTGATAGGAGTGTTCCTAGGATTGAGAATAAGGACTCCTTTCAACTGTAAATCCCCTTACCTTAAAGACAAAAATCCTCCTAGATTAAATAGGAGCGCCTAATACTTTTTTAGGATACTGGGCTTGCTGCTTTGAAATCAACAGCGGAAATAGAATAGGTAATATCTTTTTTCTATATTTTTTTTTACTATAGGCGGGACTACTTAGTCGGATCTCTCAAACGAAGGGTAGTACAATCTAAAAGATAAAAATATAGATAGAGGTTTCAAAACAAAATAAGAAACTTACTAATTCAAGTGCAAAAGAAAAATATCGGTTTTTACGGCACCCTGTGTCCTAATACTTTAAAAGCAGGGCCTATAAAGGGAAACTTTGGGGAGATTTAGTTTGACTTGGTTTCAACTCTCAAAAAGAGAATCCAGGCGATACTTTATTAAGAATATTCCAAAGACTCTATTTTAGAGTGTTTTAATAGCTGGCTCTTTAGGAAACGGACTCTCCCCAGGCATTTAAGGAAACGCATTATAAAAGAAAAGTGGAACCTCTTGCTATAATGTCCTGAGCTCTTTAGGGCTCCCTATAACCTATAACTAGTTCTTAAGAGTTGTTTAATGTTTTTGTGTACCACTAAGATTTGGGTTTTAAACTCGCACCTCCGAAAGTAGAGCTACTTACAATGCTATTGTTAAAATTAAACAAAGTAAGGGCTTAAGAGTCCTAAATAAGTTCTTGTAAAGAGAGGTATATACACAAAAAACAAACAGCTGTTGAAGGGGCCTTTTCATAAATAGGAATCACTTAGATAAAGGAGCTTAAGGGAAATTTAGCGGATATCTCAAAGTCTCAAGTAGAAAATTTAGATATTAGAAGGCAGGAGAGCCCTTAGGAAAACAAGCTCTAGTGTGCTAAAATAGTAAGTTCTAATCCCGATATGGTTATAGGGAATTCCTACATTCATTTGTACAGTCCGAAGGGTACTTGAGGAAGGTTAATGTATATAGTGTATATAGTAATTATAATAGTACATGAATACCTTATAACCGCACCACTTTGCACTAACTGTCTTATTCATACCTTTCCGAGGAGATATACTCTTAGGGGCTATCCCTAAATTGCCACCCTTCAAAGCTTGTTTCTTCTTAAGGACCTATAACCTGTCCTATTAGAACTAGATCTTATTGGGTATACCTGTCTTATTCTGTATACCTTATCGACTTGCTTAAAATGGACACTAAGGAAATAGGAACTCTCCCGGATAGCTTGTACAAAATTCTTAATTTAGTGGCACAGAATCTCGAATGAATTACTAATAAATTACCCTAGAACGCTTTTTAAACTAACAAAGGGAAATCCTTCTTTTTTTTAGGGAAAACTCTATTTTTAGCTTATAAAGTATATAAAATAAAAAAAGCACTAAGTCAAGAATGAGTATCGCAGAATTTTTTATATGTTAAAAAAAGAAAAGCTTTACAGATTTGAACCCTCTTTGTACGAATGTTAAGGCTGTATTACCTATGAAAGTTCAATACCCCAAAACTTATTAAGTAGTTCAATATTCTCGATTCTTTCTCAAATTGAGTTTTTCTTAAACCAACCGCTTTGAAATTTCCCTTTAATTATAACCCAGTTTCTCTAAGATAAAAGCCCGCCATAGCATTAATTAGGGATTCCTGTATTTAAAAATCCAACAAAATGTATTGAAACTAAAAACAAGTAGCTTCTATGGTTAACCACAAGGGGACCAACCTGACAAAAGGCTTTTTAACGGTAGCTATCCTTGTCTTGAATAAAACTACCTGAGAGCTTATGTCTCAACCAAGGACAAGACTCGTTCAAGATTTCCTACTTGTTTTGTAGACCTTAGAAGTTTTCGGACTCTCTCCTTAATCCAATAACCGAGGTTTCCAGGGATTTGGAATAGCTTATACTAACTACAAACTCTCTTAAGAAATACCCCGGTAACATGGGGCACAGGATCCCTTTTTAGATTCGAACCTTTATCTAAAAAGTAAGAGTTAATCTTTTTGGGATGTTGCTAAACCAAGTTCTTTAAAAACTTCATTAGCCGCAGCTTTTTGAGTTGTTATGTAGCTAAAGTACTAATTAAGAGCAATCAATTTTTACAAAAATAAGTAGTTCCCGGTATAATTAAAATAATAAGAGAAGAATATCGTAAGCAATTTCTTGCCATGTAAATGTGCATTAAAAACCGTCATCTCTTAGAGCTGGTAGTAGGGATTAAGCTTATTTCATGGTGAGTATCTATATTTGTTGTAGAAGCGTATGCTAGTAATTTGACATAAAATTCACAAGTCGCTAAACACTACAATTCCCACAACCAAAACAATAAAGCATCTCTGAGAGCAAGATTTATAAAGAGTTAAATTCTTTCGAATCTCGAGTTCTATCTAATAAATTCCTATTTGATAAACAGACTCCATTTTCAGACTCTAAAACCGGAACCTGGCACTAAGAAGATATAATTTCTCGACCGTAAAATGGACACTGAACCTAGTTAGAATAAAGGGAGATGCTAACTTTCAGATATAAACGCCATAGATTATTACTTGAAACGTACATTAAAAGCTATTAGTTTAATACTTTATTTTTTCTATTGAAAAATAAGAGATATCACCCACTTCAGATACTATAGAAAAACTTTCGATAGAGACCAAAATCTATATAAACTTAAAGGTTTATTCAATCCCAGAACCCTTTTAAAAATAACACAATAACCTACTCCTTATGAAAACTTATCCTAGATACTCCTTTTATAACTTTAACGAAACCTTGTGAATCCCTATTTTTATTTCTCAATTCCAAATTCTATTATAAGAGACTTTCTTACCTATCTTAAGGAGGAACTCCCTATAATTCGGGCACTTACGCCTATTCCTTAACTCTTAATGCTTAACCTAGAAGAACTCCTAGAATTACTCCATTAGTATTAGAATAGGTTGCCCCCGATACTTATTTGTAAAGGATTTAATTTAAGTTAAAACTACAGTAACTTGGTTTGTTTATTTAAGAATCCCTATATTAGTAGGAGTGCTGAAATTTAGATTATAGAGGCACTCACTAAAAAAATTAGTAAGGGAAACCTGAATCAGTAAAGCAGTAAAAAGATAAACTTTTCATAGCTGGGTTTAGGACTCGACTTTTGGACTATCTTCTATGTGAGATACAGTTCTGCCGGATTAAATTTATTTACAGAGAACTCTAATCTATTACAAGACAAAGTACTTTACTACTCCTTTTAGTTTAACCTTATTAGAGATTACTCGACCATTTTAAAATTATATATAATGCAATGTCTCAAAGCAATAAAATTGTTAATCAGGGCTCAGTTACGAAATATATATACTCCGTAATAAAGCGCACCGAGGGGTTCACAAAGATAAAGAAAGCGTCTTCCTAGTGAATTTTTCGTTACTTCAGACAGGGACACTCTATACAAGAATATCGTTTTACTTCTCCGGAAATAAGGATTCCTTTTTCTACTGAGCACAACCTACATGTAACCAGCATACTACGAGAATCTCTTCTTTTTATAGGGATCTACTGATCAGATAACAATAGGGCTCTACCAGATTGCAGTTATGGACTATTTTATTATAAATACCTTTTGTTAGATAATAGAAATTCGGTATAATCCAACAAGTACATTGGATAGCTTTTATACCCTTAAAAAAGAGGCTCCTTTGAGTAAAGTTTTCTCTAAAAATACAATTGATTGTTGGCAAGTCAAACAAAAAGCGACTAATTTGTCCCAATTTCCTTATAAAGAAAAAGCAAGGAATTCAAAAAAGAAGTAGATTAAACTTCTTAGAATTTCATATGTCTATTAACCCCAGATTTAGCAGTTTTCACTAGAGTCTTGTATTCCCTAAAATATCTTATCCCCAAGTCTCGGACCTTTGATTAACCAAAGTTTTATCCTTACAGCATGAAGAAAACCTATTAAATAGAGGAAAACCACCAGTTTTTAGTTATATCCGAAATTAGAGGGTGTGTAAGCACTTCTCGAGCGGAATTCGGGGGATTACTGATTTTAAAAGGATTTTCCTACCTCTTTTATTTTCTTTAAATTGGAAATTTAACTAAGGATTCTCGTTGTATTAAAGATTAAAACCAAAAAGTGTAACTTCAAATCGCTAGGTAAAACATTTTTATCCCCTTACGGAGGCTGACCTAGGAAAGAGGCGGTTTTCCGCGGAAAGACAAAGGCCTTCATACCCAGTAATAAGAACCATAGGAAGAAATCTTATTCAATTGAAACGCAGGATTAGCCAGGTCTCTTGGTCCCTATCCAGGGTTGGATTCTTCCCTGATGTAATGGTGAACACTTATTTCAAAAGAAAAATAGCTGAGCCTTTCATTTAGGCAGATGAACTCTGTGGACCCAATCACAAGCAAAACTCTATTATTTGTAGATTAGCTTACTAAAGGAACTTTCTCACACAAATTAGTATAGTAGCCCTTGATAGTAGGGGCTTCATTATGATTTTCCATTTGAATTACGGGTAGCATTCTCCTCTTCCATTCCTTTGGCTCGTTAAATGAAAACTTGGAAATTCTCTTTGTAAATATTCAGCAGGCGATTTTTAACGAAATAAGAATAGGGATTCACTTGGACACTTGTGATAAACTAGAGCACATTCAGGATAACCCGTGCTTCGTTCCACACATCTCGATGCACTGACTAAAAAAGAACACTCTCTCGATGGCTAATCGGCACCCAGATGTACCTTCTTAGGAAAGGGCGCGTCATGAGATCTTACGATGTCTAAACCGAATGAAGGCAAAGAAGAACAAGAATCAGGACAGAGAACTTAAGGGACCCCATGAACCTTTGCTTATACTGTCCCGAACTGGAGTCGGTTAGGTAACGAAGTTAGCAACGATTGCACAAACTGAAGCTTGCCAACAACCTATTACCAATGTAAAAAACTTAAAAACACTAACCAAGAGATCTCCGTTTAATTCTGTGATTTAGAAAGTGAGTCTTTTACAAAATAAATTCAATTTTTGTTTTAGAAAAGTAAGAGAGTAGACTACTTAGTATAGGCTATTATAAGGGGTCCAATCTCGTATGTTAAAGATATCAAAGATATTATATACATGCTCAGAATTGAGTCAATCAAAGAAGAGGACCTAGTAAAAAAAGGAGGATCTTAGCGGGTAGCCAATCTTTGCCGCTTAAGAGACTTATTATCTTTAGTAAAGAGTTGCACTATGAGATAAAAGAGCGAGCCCCTTATAAAATTGTCAAATTAAAGTAAAGCCCAGATAACCCCGTTGGATAGCTATGATAAGTGAAACCCTCGAATAAGAATCAACATATTCTCGCTTATTGGAGTTCAGGACATTTTTTGAAACTATAAATAAAGGGTTTCAGTTAGCTAGTTTCTTTCAGATTTTGTGCCGTTAATAAGGTGTTTTTAAGAAATAAACACAAGTTATCCAGGAGAGTCTCCTCTATTTGGAAGCAAGTTTAAGGAAGTAGTTATGAGCTACAAGGAATTAAAGTCTAAAGTATATAAGGAATGTTCCTAAGTTTCCAGGTTTCCACAATCTCTTAAAGTCAAGGCAGTAGAACTAAAGTTTATAGTCCCTGTTTTGTCTGAACTTAGAGGAGTAAGTGCTTAAGCTCCTACTTTATATATAGGTTTCTAGGTTTTACAAGAGAGATTCCCTTTCTTTATGACTTCTTGTGAATTTCTAGTTATAGTAAAGAATTGAAATCTACCTCTTAAAACCAGAGAAGATGTTAAGTGGATTGGAAGATATAGTCAACAATTATTATTGCCGGACAAAAAGCTATCCAGTGTTTTAAAATTCCGTTCGTTACAAGGGGTATCCCGCATCTTGTAGTACTGAAGAATAAGACTCATAATCAGTAAAAAGTATCCAATCAACAAGTTTTCGTTACCTTTAGAGGACACGGATAACCAAGAGTTCTCTTGAGTACAAAATCTGAGAAACGGGGCTTTAAAGGGTTGATTGAGGTTTAAAAATTGCTAATAAGCAAAATTTAACAAGGGGGCTCCAGGTAGAGTCTGCTAAAACACTCTTTTCTAGAGTATATCCGTATTAGGGTCATAACTACACAGAAAAGTAATAATTAAGAAAGAAGCTACTAACTTCTTTGCCGTAAGCCAGATAAATATTATATTACAAGAGAAGCCCTTGTCTTCATAAAGGGGTCTATCACTTGAAAAACGTTCTGGTCTTTGTTAAGCTAGCTAGTTTAAATATTCTTAAGTATTCTTTTTAGTTCCTTTTCTAGAACATACATATTAGAATCCTGTTAGAGACAGGGAGGGTATACACGGTAGAACTAAGCTAAGTTTTGAAGCTTTTTCTTCTATGCTTCTGTAGTTTATTATATGTGTCTGTAAAATTTTAGTTAGTAAAAGAGATCCAAATCTTCTTTATAGGTTCGTAATATGTTCGGTATTCAACAATCAAATGTCATATTATGAGATCTTTTTTATATATCCCATGCCGAAACCAGTGCTTGAACAGGAAGTTATATACTGATTATAACCTATATAATTATTTGATCAATTGAAGATTGCCGATCCTAGTGCCCGACAATGTTCATTATACTTAGACTTTTTGCAATGCTAAATTCATATGTAGTAAACCCCGAGTTATGAAACTAACAAAAGGCCCATGAATTACTCTAGTTTTTCAGGTAAGTTTTATTTATAACTTGTGATTTATTCAATTGAGGAGGATTTTCAATTGCAAGAAATCCATTTAACGCTCTAGACTAGCGGAGAAGTGGAGATACCGAGAGCTCCTTTTTTTAGCCTACGTGTCAGTTTTTACTTACGCTTTTGATATCATGAAACTCACAAGTCCCGAGTCTCCTACACGGATTTCCTATATATAACTTTCCTGAGTTCTACTGCTGTCAATCATCCTATGATAAAGGTGTTCATTTCACTCATTCCTTGTACCCCAAATTATATATCTCGTGTTAAAATACACGGGTTTATTATATTATATTATATATACTAAATATAGTTTTTGGTTCCCGTTTTATAGTGATAGAAAGGGGATGTTCTTTATCAAGTCAAGGAAGAGGTTTTCGAATCAAGATTATAGGCTTGCTCCAAACAAAAGAAGTTAGCTCAGGCAGGCAGCCCAATGTATATTGATACAATCCGTGTAATCTCTGATGTAAGTACGGAAAATCCAAACTAAAGGAATAAGAAAACCCGTTCTATTTATATAAGTGTCGACAATCGCGGAATGGGTCCTTTATATATAATTCTCCGGGTTGTAACAAGGTATTTTAGTCCTCTTTTGATATACTATATATAATGCATTAAAAGAAAAAAATCCGATTAAATAAAAAGGCTCCAGCGGGCTTCTTTACAGAGTTATGGTTAAAGCAAATGAACGTTAATTTGGTTTGAATCGGTCCTTATTAAAAAAGAGTCTGTGTCTATACACTTATATTTTTGTACTGCAAGAGAGGAGTGAAGAATATATTACTAAGTACAACAAATCCATGTAATTTTGAATGAATAAAGGGGCCCCTGGGGTTCTTACTGACTTTTGTCCCAGTTATACTTATATTATCATTACCCAAGCTTCTCTTGAAATATATCTAGACTATAAGCACATGAATACCCTGGAATCCTATTATCCAAAAAAGCTTCTTATTTGTACAACTGGTATAATATTCTTCTTGTTTGGTATACTAAATAGCGAGTTTTTTAATATCAGGGAAGGCTATATGTTTTAAATGGTCAAAAAGTTACAGAAACTGGGGACACAGGCCTCTCCTTATCCCCTTTGCTGTTAAGGGAGCTTGAGAACCCTTTATTTCAAGACATTTGCTATAAATCCGACTAATAAAAAGAGTGGTAATCCTTTTTTATTGCGGAAGCTCAATTACAGTATTTAATCGATTTGGTAATAACTTCCAGTATTCCTTATTCGGAATTTATTGCTTCTTTGTTATTCCCTACTAGACATTTGTTAAAAAGGAGGTTTCTTAAATAATAAAAAATTAAGAAAAGAGTAACTTAAATTTAGCAAAGTAATCTGATCCAGATATCAAAGTCATAATGTCCTTTTCGAGGCACGCTCCCTTTTCTATCAGTTTTATAGACTTTCCAAAGACAAGGTTTTCTAATTAAGTGGTCCCACTATACCATATAGAAAGAAATATCTTAGATATGTTAGATATGGGTCCGTTCTTTAAATTAGTAAGACATAGCTGAAAAACTTACTTATTACTTATTCTCCCTTGCGTTTCGTCAAGTATTGTATTGGTTGGCGGTATTAGAAAGAGATCTATCTATAGTATTTTTTTACTTTGATATCCATATTTTTGACATGCTTTAGTGATCAAGTTTCCTGGCTTTGAATGTCAAGACTCTAAGGGTTTGAACAACATATAACTTAGATTATAATCTAGCTTACCTCAAGAAATAAAGGCAAAACTCCGATATATCCTCAATCTTACTTCTATCCTTTATACAGGAAGCCCCCTTTGTACCCCGAGTCAGATACTGCGTAAATCTTTCTGTAATTTTTTTTAATTAAGTCTTCCTCATACTTGGTAGGGGTTCTAATCCTGTTTTACTTAGTATAAGCGGATATTAAGTTCATACTATGAAGTAAAATTCACAATAAAAATAATAAGGTGCCATTGATACTAAGTGTATCTCTGCTATGTATTTTGTTACAAGGGTAGGCGGGCAAAAGGGAATCCCAAGAATCTCTTGAAAGAATTTGCTATTACTGCCAGTTTCGGTCTTTTAAAATGAAAAAATGCAATATATCTTTATTTTAAGTATAGGGAAGTTTGAACTCTGCTAAAAACTATCTCTTACCAACACTCTAGAGATCCATGTTAGGGTTAGGGGCCCCTTAGAGCCTTGGTTATAAGAATCGAACAATGACGTCGACCTAGTATGCAACCTCTTTTCTCCTAATTTCGTAAGGGCATACAACCCGAACTGAAAGATTCCACGAATTCCTAAAATATAGGACATGTGGGAAGAAAGGGGAAAACAGAGACCCTGGGTGTAGATATAATGAGAACAGGACTTGAACCTGTGGTCATAAGCCTAAATAAAGTTTGATTGAACTATTACTAAAAAGGACCGCTTTTAATAGTTAGCTACTACCCCTGTTTAATATTGTCTTAACAGTTTTTAAGCTTGGAAAGTAAGAGTAGATTTTTTGTATTTCAAATTAGTATTGAAGTTTTAGTGTTCTAATGTAATTGTATATAAAGCATTTTTAGCGGAACTAGCTCACGTTGGATATAATGTACACCTTTCTATAGTCTGTAAAAGGAATCTTATGACAAAATTAATTTCATATCTTTTAAACCGGAATCTAAAGCAACGCTTTTTCGTTGGACAATAAACCCAGGAAAATTGGGATTCCTAGATATCGAACAGGGCAGTTACTATAGGAATACAACAAGAAAAGTATTTCCTAGAATTCAGTAGCAGAGCAACCCCTAATTGCTTTCAGATCTAGAGATCTTGTTAATACGCTTTTGTAAAGATTTACAATATATTGCATAGACAAAAGGAAGAACTAAACATAACTCAAGAATTACTTCGACTTAATGTAAGAAAAGAATATGCCTTGACTGTTGAGGGGCTTCTTATACCAGAAAATCTATTTATCTAAAAAAAGATTCCCAGTATTATAGTACTTTCGATGTATTTTATTATGGGGTTGTTAAAGGACCCAGGCCCTTGGATAGATAGTTTAGTAGATACAATAAATACAAAAAGGACATATGTTTAGCCAATTCTATAAAGCCTGCTTTTAAAAAGTTAACGAAAAGATGAGGACATATTCTAGTCATTATTAACCAATCCTTAATTCCAGGAACTTGGTAGTACAAATAACAAGGGAGTATTAAAAAGCTGAACCGTGCCTTATAGCACCCAAGAATTGGCCGTAAATACCGCATTATTTAGAATAAGCAAGAAGCTATCCCTAGATTTAAGCTTTTCTAACATCATTTCGTGCTTTGACATATAAATAGCCTCCCCTTTTTTACTTTTATATACCTAATATCCATATCCGAACTTCCAGGGATACCCATCTCTAGGAAAAAGAGACTATCGTCAATCCTACTTTTTACGGCGAACTCCTATACTAAATATTATCTATTAATTCCCCTACCTTTGACTTTACTCATAACTTGTTGATATTTAATTTTATTTAAGCAGTCAGCTCAGTTAAAAACTATCTTTAAAGTGCCTATACAATCCTGATTACCCCGAAACCCCGGCTATATAGTGCGTTTTATACTTGTTAAGTATAGCCCATTCTCGTTTTTAGCTTCCTACGAGGGTTACTATCTTGTCTTGGGCCTCTCTAACGATTTTTCTATACGCAACTCACTTGTCTACTAGTTGACAAAACATATTGTACTTATTTTGGTTTATGGAATGGGAAGCTTAATAATGCACTAGACCATAGCTATAACTACGTTTTAAGACTAATTTGCTGATTTTGGTTAATCTTACTTCTTCAATAAATGTTGTAAAGACAAAAGCTGGGTTTATATACTACTTCTTAGAGGATTCCCAGATAAAGGGGCTCTTAATATAGACTAAATCTCACATTCACTGCTTCTCTTTTAAAAAGACTGTAACTTACAATTCTATACTCAAGCAGGGGGGTTGGGGGTATATAAAAAAGAGCAAAAAGAAAGCCTGAGATTCACGTTGAATTAACAATATTTTGAAACCCTTACCTACGAATATTTTTGCAGAATAATGAGACATTCCTAGTTATTTAAGATAGGATTCCATGTGGGAGGTCTAAAGTGTTATTAATAGGTCTTATCTTAATTCTTAATTTCAGTATTCAGGATTATGGTCTATACCTTATTAAAAAAGACAAGAAAATGTCCTGGATTACGAGCTATCCCATACTACTCCTTCTTTTCTTTTGAGATAACTCATGTTTTAGCATTTTCTCCCAAGGAACTACTTGGGTAGAAGGGTTGGCTCTGGCTTAACATAGTTAGGTAGACCTTATAGAATACAAAACGAGTTGGTTTTATTCTGCATAATTTAGAATACAGCACTAGAACAAAAAGACTCTGAACCTATAAATAAAGTAACAATTAATTGGCTTGTCACGGGCTGCAACAATTAAGAAAAAAGGATACTATATAAAATTTTATAAGCTTTTATTCTGCTCGATTTTATAGGGGTAGTTTAAGAGGGTCTCCTAATCTCAAAAAGAGGTCGACTACGGATGTTTCCAGGTTAAGATCTTTTGTTTACATTTTAGGTCTTATTCCGGTTGCCAGTATCGGGATTCTTAATAATTATATTTAGGAGCGGGGTTAAGTACTGACACAAAAAGTTTGTATCTCTATTGTCTTGAACGTTGGGTAGGGTCTTATAATTTTTATCAATCTTAAAGAGTTCCCCTTCTGGACCTTCTACTTGTACTGTAAATAATTAGTTCACTTTACTTTTACTTAAGAGCCCTTTATCAATCCTCGGAAGCCCAGCTCTAGGCCGATCATCTCTAACTAAACTAAGAGGTCCTTTGTCTTTAGCCCTTCGGTCTACCTTTATATTTAATTTAACTCTAGTTTTTTTGTATCTTCGATGCTTGAAAATGCTTACATATAAGCGATTCATAGGGCTCTGTTGCTTGTACGAAATTAGAAGACTCTTTTAATTATGGAAAAGTCCCATTATGGCTGCGGTTCTTATCGGTTTACCTACCTTAACACTTAGCATATCTGGTTCGTGCTACTGTAAGAGTTATCCCAAACTCCTTGGATCCTATTTAAAATTCTTAGTTTACGTTTCCTGAACATTAAGAAGGTATTCCTCAGGTAGCGTAGCCTTTATATTTTATGATACAAAGTCCCTTATAAGATTAAACTTGAGTTTGTCTTTACTTGTGCCAAAGGGTTCAAATCGCAAGTACTAAATAGTATAAAATACGAGTCTCTTATAGATATAAGGTTGCAGCAATCCTTGCTTATTATGCATTAGTAGAGCCCCGCCAGATAACACCTCTCGTAGGAAGGCTCGGCTTGAATTATTATCAGTTACATAAACAGAGTTTTATTCTAGGTGTGAATTACTAATGACTTTTTTGTTTTTATCCTACACTGGATCTGCCCTATTCTAAGGGACCGAGATCTTAAAATATCCATAAATAAAGGTTGCGGGCCAGAAAGACTCGTTTTAAGAAGAACCCCTCAGATTTCCAGGAGCTTGTTCACCAAAATTTCTCACTATTCACTTGGAGGATTTCTTAATTTTTTATTCTCAAATCTCGCAGAGAACTAGCCTCTGTTTTTCGTGATAAATTACTTTTACCTTTCTTTTACTAGGTAGCTTAATGCTAGCAAATATAATAAGGATTTTAATGTGTTAATAATAATTGTTGGAAAGTATTTAGTAAATGCAAATATCTGACTGAAATACGAATCTTACCTATCAAAGTAAAGAATTCCCCAATTGCACTTGCTCTAGTCTTCTTTAAGAAATGTACTTATAATTGGGGTACTTACAAATAGAAACCCTTATTTAAGGTGTCTTTCCTGTAGTTTGACTATAGCTTGTTTTACTTATTTAAGGAAAGGAGCTAGGCTCTTTTACCGAGGGAGGATCTAATAAAACCGAATCTCTTTCAAATGAAGGTTTAATTTAATAATTATACTTGAGTTATTCGGCTATAATAATAGATTACAACCGCAAAAGTAGGACAGGGATTTGGTAATATGTTTGGTATTCTCTCTACCTGCAAATCCTTTTCAACCCAAGCCTCCGTATCGAGCAAGATAAAAGGGTAGGTAATTGGCAAATGGATACAATTGCACTGCTGAAAAATTCAAGAGGATTTTAGAAGAGAACTCAAGAAGGGGGTAGTAAATAAGACATTGTCAACCCAAAATTATTGGATTCACCGGGTTAGGGTTTTTATGTGACTGTGAACCTCGGTCCCTATCTTGAAAAACCTTTAGACATTAGAGTAGAATCACGCACACAAGGTCGCGCTAATACTTCATTACATCTGATTTAGCAACTAATAAAGTACTCACTCGCTTACGTCCAGCTTCTTAGGGGCTTATCCCTTAATAAACTATTAATATTAAATAAACTATTAACTAAAACTAAGGAAACCCCGAGTATAATAAGTGTACTTGAACCCTTGACCTAAGTATTTAAAGTCCTTTGTTCTACCAAATTAGCTAGTCTTCCTAAGCAAAAGTCCTCACGATATTATTGAAAACGCAGCTTAATTAAATACTTTTTATTATATGGGTAAAAAGGCTCTTTAGTAAACGGATACTTTTTATTAGTGTATGGGGATTTTAACCTTCGATATTTGTTGGAAAGAGTAAGCTGTACTTTATTTACCATCATAGAGTACTTAATCATACTTAATAATACTCATATTCGTAACCTTATCGAGACAACCTTCAGTAGCCTTTTAAATGTTCTCTTGTTAGGTAGGTAGAAATATAACTTACCATTCTGTATTATTAAAATAATAAAATACTAGCATATCCATAAGAAGCATCAGGCTTTTATAAGAATATTTCGATTATTAGCTAAATAAGTGCTATAGAAAATAGAAAGAAAAAAAGGAAAAGGAGCAAGTTTAAGCTAAGGGAAGGATTTAGCGAGTAATAGCTGACTAAGGGTTACCGCACTACATGTAGTAGACTAGACCTAAGGCTAAACCTATATTTTTTGTCTCATTATCCAAAATATAACAATAACAACTAAAGGTACTCACACGTCAGAAAGGGGAAAGTAACCAGGATTGATCTTATAGTCAAGTATATCCACCAAGTTTACAAACTAACCTCAACATTTTTGTAAAAATCCTTATTATAAAAGAATGTTGAAATACGGGCTAAGAAAGGAAATAAGAAGCATAGAAAAGGGAAAATTCGTTTATTTACTGAAGTTATTCAGAGTTTTTCCTACCTTAAGGATTTGTCAGACTTAGTGGTTTTTTAATATGGAAGCTTCTAGGAGAATTTCTTATGTAATTTAAGAGACCCTATAAATATAATTCTTAGTAGAAAACCCGTCATATTACCAAAAACTCTACTCTATTCAATTTTATTTTTTAAAACGTCTGGATATTATATAACCTAACCCAATACGAGGAGTTGCAGAGAGCCCCTTTATAAAAATAAAAGAAAAGGGTGGAGTATAAGAACTAGAATGCAAGCTTTTCTACTTTGCAGTTTGCCCAGCTTAGTAAGACCCTCTTAGATTCCTTTTAGTTAATAAGGAATTCCGGGACTTAACACATGAAACAGATTCCTGTTTGTCCCCTTAGCATACTTCTCAGTTAATCTCAAGGAAATACGCTGCGCTGTCGAATTCTCAAGAGACTTAGTTGGTACAAAAAAAGTTGTGGTTAAATCAAAGCCGCCTGTACCCGACGTCACCAAGGTTCAAGCCCACTCTTACAGCCGGCAATAGCATGAACTTGCTTACCCTGACTATACAGAACTTTAATAGAGTAAACTAACGCTTTCTTTAGGAACACTTTGCCAATCATGGTGATTCTAAAAGAGCCCTGTTCCCACCCAGTTAGAGACTTTAGCCCCTCTTCGTTCAGCCCTTTTCTATACACATATAAGCAACTTCAGCTTCTATAGGACTTACTTAGATATTTAATTTAGGAATAAAATTATTATATTCATATACTGTAATTGAAATTGAGAGGACCCTTTTTTACTAGTAAGGGGCTGAATTCTATTAATTATAAATGCTCTTTAAAGACCCAATTCTTAGCCTCAGACTTCTTTATTTTCATGAACACCGGAACGTTAATGAGCAAGAAATTCTAGAAGTCAATAGCACATCACATACCTATAGAAAACTCATGCTTAAAAGCAAAAATCTCTGATACCTGGTAGACTCAGCCCCCTTAGCCGCCACCTGAATGAGAGTGTAAACCAAGCACAAGTTTCTTGACCCCTTTGCATAACCCCTTAAAAAATAATATAGTAAGACTTTCCACAACCTTGAGATAAGCAGAAGACGGGGTAGGCTCTATTCCTACAACTACCATGTTCTTTTAACATAAGGAGAATAATACTAGCTTAGTTAAATAATATATATATGAGACATAGATGGATTTCACACGAAGTTTATGCCCTCCTGCTTCCACTCCCTTTGAGTTTTTAGTAGTAAATTAAATAATAGGAGTCTCTACTTGCTACAAATACCTTTACCTTCTTATTCTCTTCCTCTTTCTGACCTGACCACTTCAGGACATGCTTGCAATAAATTACAGGGACACAGATGGACAACAATTTCCGTTCGCAATATCAACAAGAAGTTCCATTAGTTTCAACAACACTTGAATCAACTGCCAATGTGTTTTGCTAGAAAGAAAAGCTTTATAAAGGTATAAACGCAGGTTCAAAACTGATAAAAGCAATCCGCCTAGAGTTAAAAGGAGTTCTTTGAGAAAGTTTCTCAGAGTTTGGGAGGAAGAAGGTATACCTTACAATTATTAGGTTTTTGTATAAGAACTTCTAGCTCTAGTACATCAAAGACTTTCTACTTATAAAAAATAGAGTACCCCGAGAAGAATAATTGAATTAGGCCATAGCATAGTGAGGAGGCCCACTAGACTAATACACGAGGATTTAACTCAAAGTACAAGGAAGCTCTATCTCACTTTTTTGGATTTAGTATACCCGTCCAGAGCTGCATTGCAAGATAAAGTACGCTCCTCTTGTTAGCATACCTATAATACGTATTTCTTTCTTTTAATTACATAGCAAAAGCAAGTCCCTTAGCTCAGCCTAAATTATTTGTTACTATAAACACTTGTCAGAAAAGCCTTGAATCATTTTCTTTCAGTTCACACTACAGCTCTCATAGACGCCCACCTACACTAAGTATAAATTCTGAGTTTATTGTTATTTCTAGGCCAATATCCTTACTCCTTCTCTAGAACTTCATAACCCTTATTATTTTCGTCGTAGCTGTCTGGTTTTTAGCCCAGGTATACCCCACTTCGACCTTATGGACTCCTTGATATACACCTTATCTCCAAAAATCTGAAAAACAAAGGCATATAGGCAAATAAACTGTCTATCAACAGCTGTTACCCCTATCTGAACGAACACTGTTATTCCGACGGACTTACCCCATGAAACCTAATTTACTCTGATCCGTAGTCTATCTATTAGGTACTCTGAAATATATCACAAATCTATATATTTAGATTCTGGGCAGGAAGTCCTTATATGTTTTGTTGTTAGATATAGGCTGCTTAACCCGTAAATCTGAGGTTACACACTTAACACTTAAGAAATAGATCAACTACGAAGGATATTTGTAAAGAAATTAAACCTTACGGTATAACCGTTATGAGTAGTGCGTTTTAACCAATAAGGTAGGGGCCCGAATAAGTTAAGTGGGAATATAAAGACTTATATATGGAATACTAGGGAGGAAATCCATTTTCTAATTTCCTATTTCTTTTAAGCTCGGAGTTGTATATAGAATATAAATGAAGTCAAACTTCGAACACAAGGATCGTATAGAAATCAAATAATGGTTATACTATGTTAGTAGAGTTGAATTCTATGTTCATAACTAAGTGATAGCAACCCATTCACTAGGCATCTTAGTAAGCAGGGGCGGCTATGGCTAAGTTTTTAAAGCTAGGACTCAGAAAGTCGGGGTAAGTAAGTAAGTCACTCATATTTATTTAGAAATTCCTTCTTTAGTTCTTCCGTTTACAGCGGATACTTTTATATTAGCTCATTTAGTAATATATTTACTCGGTAGGCTGTTATTTAGCAGCCAAAAACAGAGATATCGAAGTATACTGCTTTACCAATATCCATTCAGAAAAACTTGTATCCGCATAAGTGAGAGGAGTTTGGATAACCCCTTTTATAATACTTCAGGGCAGTCTAACTAGTTTAATTCTACTGTCTCTAGTAATTAAATTAGAGTAGGTATAGACGACTGCTGGAAAACACCATAGTATTTCCAAGGAAATAGAAAAATAAAAGGAGAGCTGTAATTGTAATCACATAGTACATATCCTTTAGGTAAAAGGGTATAGTTACTTACTGGATATACATAAATTAAGAAGGATAAATAGTTCGAGACAAGGATTTCATGGATTATAAACTCTTTATCAAAGAAAAGAATCTATTTTTATAGTACTAGTATGGGGTGTTTCCCTTATTACAAATCAGGTTTATCTAAATTAAAAAGCAAGAACTCCGTCCTTTCAGATCAAATGTCAAGATTTAGTTATTATATGCGCGCCAACTCTTTAGGTCTCAAAGACTTTATAAGTTAGGTGTAGAATTCTGGTCTACTTATCTCTTTACATATTAAGGGGGTTAGAACCCACTACGAGATACCAGTAGAGAGGGATCCCTTATACTTTAAATAGGGCTCTCAGTTATATATAATAGGATAAGGTTTTTTCTAGTTGTTACTAACTATTAAAAAAAGCTGACTTAACACAGACTCGAGTGTCAGGATATATAATAGATTGGATACAAAAAGGATGTCTATAATAAGTAATTTTAATGATTGAAATTTTTAAATGAATAAAAACCTTTTCGGTGGTCATAAATATGATTCAGGAATACACTTTAAGACTCTCCTAACATCTAAAATTTTCGTTTGGTATCAGTCCACATTCTACTATAATATAATATATACCCATTTTCTAAAAGCTACCCTATTTAGTTGTATATAGGATTCGCACCCTTGTATATTTTATAAGGAGTACGCCGTTCTTTTTTTATCCTTCGTAATTTATAACTCATCAATTCTCCCACTCTACTTACAAGACTTCCTTATCTAAGCGATTTCGTCACAGGGTCCTACCATAGTGTGTTTTATAGACCTAGAACTTCCTTGGTTTATTATAATTATAATAAGCAATAACAGGAGTTCTCTATTTATAGGGGTGTATTTTATAGAACTGAAATTCAACTCCCCTTCTTAACTTGAAAACTCTTTAGAAGTAAAAATTTTTTTGTCTTGAGAAAAAAAGGAAAGTATCGTATTTTTTGTTATTATTTTCTTGAAATAGAGCCGGTTTAAAACTCCCCGCTATGTCCTTTTGTGAACTTAACTTAATTTGAGAGAACCCGGATAAGAAAAACTAGCTATACTCCTTCCCTCTTTGTATATAATAGGGAATACTTTGATCAGTAGTAGGGGGTCCGTTCCTAGTCTAGTAGAGATTCTGGATAAAGTCTCATAAAATTATAGGTCGGTAAAAGTCAGTTAAAGGGGTGCAGTACCTTTGTACAAGATTAAATGAATATGGATTTCTTACAGACGTCATAAACAGCATTAATTGATGGGTACAATCTACAGGTGAGAAACTGCCTAAAATAGTTAAAGTATTTCTCTACAAGATCTTTTTTACAGGAGGGAGGGTTAGGCTTTATTATATATCAAGAAAGGAATTAAGAAAAATCAATTTAGAGGAAAACTTCTTTAGTTACTTAATTCTCTTAATTCTAAAGGGGCTCCCAATACCGGGGATTTTAGTATGTATCTCTTGACATAAAACTACTACTTACTATAAGGTCACCCGTCCTAAGGTAAAATCTGAAACCTTAGAATTAAAAATGTAAAGAATTGGTATTTATAGGTAGCTCTCTCCTCAACCAGAGGTATTGACAAAGTGTAGAGAGCGGTAATAATACAGGCTTGCAGCTTGCTCGTAAAAGAACTCAGTGCAGAAAGATTTTTTCAATTTACAGCTATTTCATATTTCTTCGTACTATTCAGCTGGGAAAAGCTGTCCTTTATACCCGCATAATTATTTGCTAGGGTTAGAGGAGAAGATTCATTTACTGTGATGTAATTACACACTCTTATTATAATTCTGTGCTTGGACCATAAAATCTTAATAAATATTTAGTTTTAAGGCAACACAACAAGTATTCTAAAGGCATGCCCCTGGGTTTGGTCCTGAAATCCCGATAAGTAATTGGCTTTTCCAGCATCTTTCGAGAACAAAGTCCTTTAGGAGTAAGATAGTACGTAGAATTCTCTAATATAAGTAAAAGAGATTTAGCAATTAAGATTTCATTCTTTTCTTTCCCTTTTCGAATTGACCAAGGCAGCTCCGTGGAAAGGTGCTCGAAGTTCGGAGCCTCAAATGCCCTGGGTGGCAGAAGAGAGAGGTTTTCCTTGAAAATCCGAGTACCGTAAGCGATTGGTCGATTATTAAGTGGAGTTTGTCTAGGTTTGTCGCTCAAGGAGAGAATGGTGAAAGAGAACCCTGATTTTGGGGAGTGAAATAGAAGAATCGGTAGGAAGCCCAAGATAGAGGCAGGGGAATTAGGATCTCTTAAGTCTCTATCAGTAAGAGTAAGAGACAGAGCTCTATAAGGCATAGTTAGTACGACCCTCCTCATTTTGAAGTGATTAGATCGGATCTCTCTTTTAGTACATGTCACTGGTTCAAATCCTTAAGAATCTTCCATTTGTAAGAGTGGGTCTTCTGTCTGACAGCTTCGCCACCTGTAGATAAGAGAACCTATCCTATAGATGAAGAAATGGTTTTATCAGTGACTTAGTCTAAGACTTTCTTGTTGACTTTCAGTGATCTAGCTTCTTACCCGGGTTGATAGCCTAAGATCCGGGTGTTTGTCTTCAAGTCCCATAGTTTTTTCTAGTACAAGAAATTGATAAGAATCTCCTATCTTCTTACAGGGTCACTTCTTCTTATAGGACTAGCCCACCTAGAAAGAGCCAGCCCTAGACTTTCAGGAGAAGCTTTTCTTGTCTGGAGTTCTAATATCCTATTCTCTTTGTTCCCATTCTAAAGTAGCACATATCAATTTTTTCGTTCAGTCCTTTCCTATACCAACAATTGTTAAGAAATAGAAATTCTAGCTAATTGACTCTTTTGAGACTAGCCAACTCAAGGAGAAGATGCGCTCATACACAACTTCAAGGTAAGTCTTACTCTCCCATTCCTTTTCAGTTCCTTAAGAGCTCTTACTAACCTTTTTTATCGTTCTCTATTGTTTCTTATTCTGGTTACTGGTTTGCTAATTGTTCTACTGGCTGCTTGTTTCTTTTCTGTGAGTCCTAGTCTATTCAATGTTCTTGTTACTCGTGTTCTTCAATTCTAAGGCTAGCTAGGAAAGATTACCACTCAAATTCTTTCAGTAGCCGGTATAGTTGTAACGGTTGTTGGTTCGCATTAATCCTCTGTTCTCTTCAATCCATTCGCGTGCCAAGGTAAGTATTTACTCTTTTTGAATTCAAGGGTTCGACTGACACTAATTATGGACAAGCAAGACAAGCCCTCCTCTTCCCTCCTCCTCAGTTTCTTCGGCCAAGACTAGACATTCCTCTGAACTGAGTTCAATCTAAAGCCAAACTGCAACCTCCCTCTTCACTTTGTTCAGAGCTCTTACGAACCTTCAGAGCTATAACTAACCTAACCGCTCTGCCTTGCTCTTGTTCCTGTTCTTAAGAATCTTTCATTTCTTTCTTTCTTAGGTTTCATTTTCGGGGCAAAAACCGTTTTATCTAGCGCTTTTGAGTTTCAGTAAGAGTTCTAATGTCCTGATGCCTTTTCTCTTAGATTAAGGGAAGAAAGTACTCATTTTGATCCAAAGTGAGTATTAAAGACATTCCTAGGATACTGATAGAGAGTCCAGGTAAGAAGGGTATTATAGCTCTGAATAAGATATAGATTCAGTTACAGAGTATGGCTCAGAAGAAGGGTATATGTCCCTGTAAGAAGAGAAGTATAGCTAAGAAGAAAGGTATGAAGGTCCATAAGAAGTAGATGGATATGTAGGTATGGATGTACTATACTGAGACTATCCTGCCTTACCCTTCTTCGGATGCCTACAGTCGGGTACACTAACTTACCTATTATCTACAAGGTTTCTATCCTTTCTATAGTAATAACAAAGAACAAAAGGAATCTACCTTAATACTAATAGAACTTATAAGGAAAGAGTAGAGAAAATCTATGTAGTGTAGGTAAAGGCTTGTCTGTTCTCTTGTCTCCAGTACCCGCAAAGTAGGAATTAAGAACAAGGCAAGAGCTTGTCTGTTGTTCTAGGTTTCCGGATTCTAGATAGATGCTAGGGAATAAAAGAATTGATTACTTTAGCAAGGAGTTTCCGGTAAAAGATAATATAGAATTGAAGGGAAGCTTGGTATAACCAATTTGGACTAAAGGAATCTCGTACAAAGTCTTAGTATTAGGCTAACTCTAGGGAGTGTAAGTAAAAAAACTCCTAACAAATCATCTGCAAGAATCCAATTAATTAATGAATCTAGGAAGGGATCAAAGAAAAAAAGGAGTAGGTTTTGTGTTCCTTTGTTTCATTTCAATTTCAGGTAGTGAAAGAGATGTTACGGAATAGGAGATGTCAACCCAAAGAAATGTCTTTCCGGTAAAAGGCAAGTATAGAATATAGAACTTAATTAAGGGAGATAGTTTGGTTTCCTCTCAACTTAGTAGTGTTAACAAGGGGCAGATTCCTGTTTTCAAGAGCTTTTCCTTAGAGTCAGAGTCTAGGCGACAAAGTCGGAATGTCAAAAGTCCTAGCTGTTTGGGGGGTTCTAAGAATTGTAAAAGGGTTTCGATTAAGCCTATTTAGTGGGCTCTTTACTTATTGTCAAGGTCAAATAGGAAAGGGTTTAGCTAAGAGTAAGAGTTTAGCTACAAAGACTCATAGGACAGGTATAGCTCTTAAGAAAGGTATACAGATACGGAAACAAGGTATGATGAATAAAGGGAGCAGGTCTAGTAAATAAATTGGTAAAAAGGGCATTCCTCTTCTCTTCGTTCAGAGCCAACCCAAGATAAACCTTGCCTCAGTTAGTTCAGAGCTCTTACTGCCTTTCCTCTGCTTGAGATAGAATTCAATGGGTTTTTTACAAGCAAGAGAAATCCTGCCTTAGCGAGTTTAAAGTAATGCTGGGAATTTACGGGTCCGTTAGAGGCTCTTTGACAAATCAGTTTCTCTGGATAGGGTCCTTTCAGTAATTAGTAAGAAAAGGGTTCTTGATAAGGCAAGTGTAAGCTTGACTAGATTCGAGTTCTCCCTTATAGGTGATACGCAGGGCTAACTACTTTAACCCAGGAGAGAGTCAACTTTTCTAGTCCCAAACTTAAATATCTTAAAAGCAAATAAAGAAAAACACACGAAATATTGACTTAAAGGGCTTCGGCCACATTACGGGGTACACTAAATAGCATACGTAAATGAGCATACAACTTGTTTTGGTGTTGTTCTAATGAATATGTATTCCCTTTTCCTTTAGCATTTCCGTCAAAGTATTTACTAATGTTATAAAGGGATTCTTAATGGGAGTTTTCCTTTCCACCTTAATAGCTTTTGTAAGTAACAGTTTCGTTTACTAAGATTACGGGGTGTATTTACACATATATAAAAGTAGTTGTAAATAGGGACATAAACTGAAAGGGTGTTACTAAGCAGTATAGTTTGACTCTTTTATAACCTAGGAATAGATAGTTAGAAAGCTTTTATATACAAAGAAGTTAAATAGGTGCTTTTCCCAAACTCTAGATAATAAGCTTCTTCCTATACAATCTTAACGGATTCCCTTATCAAATTAACTTATCCTTAAAGTACTCAAAGAAAGGAGTTCTTTCGGTAAGGGATTCTAGAGACTGAGGAGTTCCTGGTTCTATAACAGCTTTTAAAAAGGAATTGTCAAACCTATGCATACTCCCAACTCCAAACGAGTGCCTTAGAACTGAGGCAAGCTTTAGATTGGAAGGCAAATGCAGTCAAGTTTTATTCATTTTACATATATAGCCGCCTTAAAAATTGCAAAAAGAGAACCCTGCTCTACTAATAAATTCAGTTTTATTCTTTTTGCTATATAGTGGACTAAAAAATTCTGGGATGAGCTAACAAAACCGGCTTTAATGTTTTCTCATATATATGACTCTTACTTTTTATGGAATTTTAGACCGCTCTTATAAAGAAAACAGGTCTTATTACTTTTACCGTAGGTGAAAATAGAACATGCAAAAAGTGGGCTTTCCCTTGGAGAAGAGTCCATTTATACCCTAATTTTTGAGAAAAAAGTAGGATTCATATAGCTATAAAACTTATCGAACTGCATTTACCTTGGAGAGCGGCTTGAAAGAAACCAAGAATTCTTATTTTACATAGCTGTGAAAGCTCATCAATTTCTTTGTTTTATAGCAAGAGTAGGACCTTGTAGAGTTTAAGTAAATGGAAGTCATTTATGGAAAGGCTAGATTTACTGTAGTAAAAAGAAGAGGAATCATACATGAGATTTTTAGCACTGTTGAGTAAAGCCCCCTTTAGGAATGAGAATCACTTATATAGTTTTGTATTCATTTATCAGTGAATTAGGGAAGCTTTAGCTTGTTGAT